>VXAX01000433.1:72011-125014 GCA_013399835.1 Leptocoma aspasia | reverse complement strand
TTTTCCACTGGCAAAGCTGCTCGCTGTTTTCGTTTCCTCCAGAATCGCTTAGGCAAGCCTCGCGTCTCCTTTTTGGCCGCCCTCGTTCCCCAGCACTTTATAAGGCTGTCCAGTGAACCAGCAAAGCCCATCCGAACCACGCACGCAAAGCACCTGGGTCGCTTGAGATTTTATATATCCCTTGCAAATAGGGGGAAATTGGGAATCATACCTGAGCTCCTCCACCAGATGTGTCCTCCAGAGTCGAGGATGAAAAAGGCAGGGATATGGCATGACCCATCTGGAGGTTTGAGGAGGTTTGCTCCTACCCCACCTCAGCTGTTACTGAGCCAGTGTCGCTTCCCCACCTCTCCAGTTTTTCAGGCCAAGTGCTGATTTCTTCAAGAGATGTGGGGCAAGCCTGCCATGAGATTTGAGGTGCAGGCCCCAAGTATTCACCATATAATATTCACTTAACAGGAGCCCTTCCCTTCTGGGCAGGATTAGGGCCCGGTGAAGTTCAGCAGCAGGGACTGTCAGGAAGGAAAGAGCCACTTCGGTGTGCAAAGGCTCTGGGACATGATCCGGCAGTGCCCAGGACCAGAGCACTGCCTAGGGGGCGAGGAGGTGCTACCCTCCTGTGCAAGTGGCATTTGAGACCTTTTGCTCCTTTGCTGTAAACTCTAGAGGGAGCCTAAGGACAGAGATCAGGCCAGCGGCAGGACCCGGCCTCGCTGCTGGCAGTGTCCCCTGGCAGTGCCCGCCTGGGCTGTCCCCGGGCAGTCCCGCTCCCGTCCCTGCTGCCGGCGCTCCTGCGGGCTCTGCTCCCGCTGCCCTCTCGGCAGCTGCGGGACGGGGTGCCCGGGGGTGCCCGGGGGTCCCGGCACCTGAGCCCAGAGCAGGCAGGGCCGGGACCAGCCCAGGGGATTTTGAGCCCTTGTGAGGGTGCTGGCTGCAGGTACAGCGCGGGAGTGTCCTTAATGGGATTTGGGGTGTCCTTAACGGGGTTGGAGGGTGTCCTTAACGGGATTTGTTTTAAAAGGCAGGTACTGTGTCAGAAATGCCTTGTCTGTGCTATAACCATAGGGCAGGTTACACAGTTATGTCTGCAGAAGAAGGGTAAATTACTAGCACTGTAAGTACTCATTTCAAAGAGAGAACTCTTTGGAGCTCTCTTGTCTGCTTGTCAAGACAGCTTCCCTTGACTTGCTAAAGGAGCAGTCCTTCTGAAATACCCTGATTTTGTCTCAGGGAAGACTCTTCTGGTCTGGCTCAGACAATTTTATTTTTGTTTTTCATTTTGTTTGAAGTGCAAAATAGGAGCAAGCTTAAACTGCCCCTGAAGCACAGGTGAAGCCAGGAGTGTCCTACAGCCAGAAGTGATGGATGCACTTTTCTGGGTAACCAACTTCTACTTTTTCAAACCAGGAACAAGAAAGAGGATGTTAATATATAGTCCCTCAAAATAAATACACTCACACGTGATTATGTTGAGTTATCCCAGCAAACACTACTGTTGTAGAGGTGAGGCCTAAATCAGTAAATTGATTGCTTGCTGTGAACTGACCTAATTTCTCTGAAGAAAACACACCATATGAAAAAAAAAAGTAATCTTCAATCCCATTTAACTCCATGTCTGTAAGAATTCCCATTTAATATATCACATAACCCATGCCACTTCATTAGAATAGCAAATTTTTGACAATTTCTGAGCAAAATTTTCTTTAACTAGAGGCTTCTTATGGCAGCTAAAGTTCCTTTCCCTTTCCATGTTCCTTCCCCTCCTTCTGCTGCTCTCTCCCTCCCTTTCCCCTTCTCCTTCCCTTTCCTTCTCCCTCTCCCCCTCTCCCTTTTCAGGTGTGGAGAGGATTAACCCGCTCCATGTTTATAAAGTTCTGTGGATCAAAAGCCCAAAGCAAGAGCTGAGCACTAGCAATAACCAGAAGCTATTATTGTCACTATGAGATTAAGGAGTTTTCCAGCCCCTTGCTCCACCACCTATGCCTTTAAGAAAGCTTCCCAACAGAAGAATTATGTGCAGTGGAAACGCATTGTCCTGTTTTTCTAAAAAGCCTGAAGTGAACCTTTCTGGGAAGGGAATGATATTTTGTAGCAATGTTTTCTCAAGTACAATTCTTTAGGTTCCTGAGTGATGACACATTGTACAGCAATGCTCTTGGCACAAGGCGTTCATCTGTGAGAAGGGATGCTGGCCCCGTTTCTTACAGCCATTCATTAAATAAAAACACCCTGTGTTATGTGTAATGTTCCTCTGAAATGTTTAATGTTTTTAGTGCATGAAATTATATGGTGCCTGGATATTTTTTTTTCCCAGAACACAGCACTAACCTCTAAGTCAGTTACTGAACACTGTTGGAAGAGCTTGTTATTTTTCGTTAGTGTTGTGTTTTGTTTTCATTTGGTAGGATCCCAACTTCATGCAACAGGCTTTTTCAGAAATACAGAACTATGTAAATGTGATGCTTACAGCTGACCACAAAGAGAGGTCGCTCACCAGAAAAATACCCCAACATAAAAACATCTGCATCTGTTAGAATTTTAGGCATTCTGGGTGCTACATGAGAATCTAGCCCAGTTCTCTTTTTTACTTTTATTTTTCTTTTTTCTTTCCCTTCTTTTTCTTGTTTTTCCTTCTTTTTCCTTTTGTCTTTCTTTTTCTTTTTTTTTTTTTTTTTCCTTTTTTTTTTTTTTCCCCTTTGGGTTTTTTTTTTTTTTTCTTCTTTTTTCTTTTTTTTTTTTTTTTTTTTTTTTTTTTTTTTCCTTTTTTTTTTCTTTCCCCATTGGGCTGTATTAATTGCCTTAAGATCAAGAGGTCTACAAACATCTTCCTTATATAAACAGAGGAACTGGTCTGGCTACTTTCTAAACCCTTTAAGGAAGATGACCCATCTCACATACCAAAATGATGGCATTAAGTAACAGATTACTATCAGGGCTTGGGATCTGAATTCTGGTTCTGGCTTCCCTTGGCCATGTCGTGCACATTGCTGCAACTCTTGGCACCTCCATTTCTTCCCTCACCCTTTTCCTAATCTATTTAGACTTTTAGCTGTTGGAAATGCTCTTTTTGTACAGTACCACATCTTGTTTGTCTTTAACCAACCTAGCAAGGCAATTGTACAGCTCCGGGATGCAAAAGCCAGGGCATTAAGCTACAGTAATGGGATGTTATTACAAAGGAAGATTGAAAGAGGATTCTGTAAGTATTTGGCGATGGGGAAATTGTTATGAGGTAGGTGACAGGTATTTCAGAGAATTACAGAATCACAGAATGGCTTGGGTTGGAAGGAACCTTAAAGATCATCCAGTTTTCCATCCTCCTGTCTTGGGCAGGAAGACCTTCCACTATCCCAGGTTGCTCAGAGCTCCATCAAGCCTGGCCTTGGACACTTCCAGGGATCCAGGGGCAGCCATAGCTTCTCTGGGTACCCTGTGCCCACCACCATCACAGGGAATAATTTCTTCCTGATACCCAATCTAAACCTGCTCTCTGTCAGTGTGAAGCCGTTCCCCCTTGTCCTGTGACTCCATGCCCTTGTAAAAAGAAGTGCTCCACCACCATCCTTCCAGCCGTGCCCACCAGGATGGTCCTGCCAGGGCAAGAGCCTCCTGATGCAGTTACCAATGGGCTGCATCAGTGCTCCTGACCCTGTTCATGACTGACCTAAACCAGCCAAGCCTAAAAAAGTAGAGCAAGCTGGCAAGTCAAAAAGCAAACATTATTTCGCTGAAGCCAGTCTATTGCAAAATGCACTGTGGCCATGATTTCAGTGGCTTATGAGAAAGATGGAAAAAGAGAGGCCTTTTATTTACCAGCACTTGTTCTGGGTTTCCCTTGTAAGGAGTTAAAGGTTTCTCTGAGCAGAGGCCTAATCTGTTGTGATTTTTTCTCTCACAAGCTGCTTGGTTATTCCTCTGTTCTGGGTGCCAGGAGCTAAACTGGGACTTCTATTCAAAGAAGGGTACCTGAAAGCATCACTTTAAAGGCTTTGTCACCTTGTTATCTCTAGTTTGATAGGCTTTTTGGGAACAACTTCCACTCAAGATGTTTGCAAAGGACAAAGTTATTGTTGCAAATATCACGGTTTATATTTAATAATTGACAGCAACAAAACACAGCTGATACTATGAGAGGCCCTGGCAATTCTCCTTTTCTTCTGTTGCCCCCCACCCCAAGCCTGCAAAAGACAGGTGGGAAATCACAAAAGCAGCAAAAGCTATGGTCTGACTCAAAAATTGTTCCTTGGATCTCTGTAACAACATCCTTAAAGAAGTTCTTCTGTTCCTGGTGGTCTCCAGCACTCTCAAGCCATGGTGTCCTGGATTGTAAAATAAGCATGTATTCTATTGCCATCTATTAAAGGTGGGGCAGGTATCTTCTGTTAATTGGGCAGTTTTCTTATCTCTTCCAAAACCAATCTCTCCCTCTGGGGAGATATCTCCTGTTAATGGGCCATTGAACCTCACTGCATGACTGATACAATTACATCATCCCATTGTGAGATGCTCCACCCAGGGGGAGGAGCCAAGCATTCCTACCTGCATATAATCAGCATTTTTGGGACACCAGAACAGCCTCTTCTCTGCTGGGTTCCCAGAGGAAGACCAGGCCCATCTACTCTATCACCAGACCTTCAGAGAAACCTACACCCTTCTACAGGATCACTGCTTCAGCAGAACCACATCTGTCACTCCAGGAGGAGCAGCCACCATTGAACTGGACTGTTACCAACACCCTGACTCCTCAGGGTGTCAGGTTTCTGAGTCTGTCAGTGGTTTTGTTTGTACTAATTACATTTGTATTTTCAGTTTTCCTAGTAAAGAACTGTTATTCCTATTCTCATATCTTTGCCTGAGAGCCTCTTAATTTTGAAATTGTGGTAATCTGGAGGGAGGGGGTTTACCTTTTCCATTTCAGGGGAGGCTCCTGCCTGCCTTAGCAGACTCTTGTCTTTTCAAACCAAGACACATGGTCAACCTCTCAGAACTCCTTTGCCCTTCAAAACCAGTGAAAACTACCAAAAATTAGCCCAAGCCCTCATCTGTTCCTCTGGGTGTCTTTTTGAGCCTACAGCACCCTGTTGTTTCAAGAGGGGCTGAAGAACCTGAGTGCAGCCAGAGCTTCCCAAGCCAGTAGGGAGCCCTTTCTTCCAAGCCTTCAGAGCAAACTGTGAGACCTTGCTAGACCCTGCCTTGGGGTTGCCTCACTCTGGTGTGGTTGGTTTGCTCAGCCCCAGAGTTAGAAACAAAAACCTCAACTCTCAGTACAAAGAAGAGCCTGGTCAGCCACCCAACAGGCCACGTTAAGCCTGCTGAGAAGTCAGGGCCAGCTCTTCCAAGGCATTCAGGTGTGTAAGCACCTTTGAAAACCTGTCTCTAATGCTCTAGAATGTGGTTGGCAAGAAGCCATCTCAGGGTACCTGGTGGGAAGGGGGAGGTTGGGATCCAATGGCTCTGAGGGTGCACAGTCGCTTCAGGGATTTCATAATGCTGGGTTTTCAAAAAAAAATTAGTATGTTGGGGTTCTTTATAATTTCTTCTGCTCTTTTGAGGCTTCTTCCTTACCCACAAGAACCAGAAACTCATTCTGCTGTGAAGGAAAGATTCAAGGCAGTAGCATGGCTTCAGGACCATGAGATTTAAGACAAAAGCTAATTGACACAGCAGAACAGTGATAAGTGCTCACACCAGGAACTGAGGTCCACTTGGGCTACACAAGGGAGAAGTTGACTTCAGCTCTGGACATATGATCTGGAGAAATATTTGGGAAGACTTTCCAAAGCCAGATAGGTTAGGTTGAAAGCTGAAGTCCTGTTTTCAAGTGTGACTTTAGTGCTAGGGCACCTCGACTTCATTACAGTCGTGCAGACCTCCAAGGTCACATTCTCAAAAGTAGTTACATCAGTATCATGTAACTACATCATTTTGCTGCCTGTGAAAAATGTTTTGATTTAATTGAAATTATTTTAAGTTGGTCCTACCACTGCTGTGAATGTTCCTAACAATGTTTTTAAAATGCATTGTTAAATTTGTTTATTCTTACAAATTGCAGATTTTTGTATGGGTGATTTAGTGGAATCTCTCGGTGAGAACAGAAGCATCTTCTACAGCTTTCTTGTCTCCCTGCAAATTCTTGGTAGATAAAGCTGATGATAATGCTAATAAACTGTTTTTCTTTTGTACATTCAGATATTGGGCATCTGTAGCTTGGGCCCTGGGGGCTAGTTACTTCTGAGCAATTTTACAGAGTTTGTGTTTAATTAATAAGTCATTTGATTCTTTTCCTTTTTGATCTCTGACAAGCGATAACAGCCTATCTTTCAGAAAGTCGAGTACGAGGCTTTCCTTTCCTTTCCCCAGTAAGTACTGAACTCTAGGCCTGGAAAAGGGCCAGAGCACACAGGGACAATGTTCCACACTAACGTTTTGTACCTCATTAAAAAAAGTAACAACAGCAACAACGGCCGACTCGCACATGAAATAAAACATCTTTCTTCTCCTCCTCCTTTTGTTTTACAGATATTCATTTATTCATTATACTTCCTGTGAAAATGCCTGCACACATGCACATTCACACTGGATTTTTCTGCTGAACAAATGATGTGTTAAGATGTCTTGTATGATTTTTATCAATTTAGTTTGGCTTACATCAAGCTACTGTGAAAGCTCCCCCATCTCAAGGTCTCTATGGCAAGGGATTTCTGGGTGACTGATGGTTTGGATTACTTCAGTTTGGGGGTGCTTCTCTTTAAAAAATCTGCAGAAACCCATTGCTTCTATGTTCTCTCATACTGAGTACCTTAAAGCTGAGAGACTGTTAAGTCACTCTGGAAAATACTGGCCTGGAAGACTTCACCCATCTGTGCAAATACACCACAATCCAATTAAACTGGCAGACTTTGCAATTATTTGCAGATTTCCGCAATCTGGCAGCAGCAGCAGATACAGCCTGTGTTGCATAAGCGAGTTGTCACAAGCCCGTGTGCCCCATGGCCTGACAGAGCTCCCCAAAATCCTGGAGGAGGAGGAGTGGGCAGCGTGGTGTGTCCTGCAGATGGGCACACACCAAAGGGATGGGCTTCAGTGCCAAAAGCAACCCCTAGCTGAGCTCCTGGCCCCAGAAGGGCGGGGTTAAACATTACAATTTGCTGCACCATGCCCTCCACAACTACAATGTCACAAAGCCAATTTAAGAGGTTTCCATCCTTTGCCACTTATTCTTACCTCAACTTTAAGCAAAGCCTTTGAAATGAAACTGAAATATAAGAAGAGAAATTAACAAAAGTAAAAGGGTTGTGCAAGGGAAATAATCCAGATGATTTTGCAGCACTGCTACAAACTGTTGTACTTTCACCACTGAGGAAAAGAGAGGTCAAAAAGTGGCCCTTTCTGAGGAAGGAAAGAAGATGCTAAACTCAGTAGTAACCACAGGACTACTTCCCCAACCTGTGTCAGCAAGAGCTAATGTCTGTGATAGCAGAGGGAATGAGGGTTGGAGGAGAGGGAAGGTGAGCTGGATGATTTCTGTGGCAGTGCTGCATCAGAGTGTTTGTAGGGGATGTGATTTCCTCTGCCAGATAGATTGAGATACTGAAAGGCTCAAAAGTACTTTTGGTACTTTGAGTACTCAAAGATACTTTCAATTCAAAGAAGTAGTGTGTTTGTCCCTAACAGCTGATTTGAAACTATTCACATTAGGCCAAGCTTCTGGCTAACTTCTTAAAATCTAGGCCTAGACTCTTGTAAAAAGCCCACCAAAACAAAACTCTTAAGATCTTCTTCAAAGTCACTTTTTTTTTCTGCCATCACCATTTCCAGCTGCACAATTACACCCTGGTTTCACCTTCTCCCTCAGTGGAGTGGGTTCTCCTCTTGGGCAAGGTTTTAGCTAGGCCTGGGAGGTATCTCAGGTTAAATTAGTAATAAAGGAGGGACAGAGTGGGAGTTTGTTTAATATTCAGTGTAGCCCCCAGGTCTGGTTCACAGCACAACCCCACCAACAGTGTTGGTGGCAGGACCCACAGGTCAGTAAATGGTAGGCACTGAATCCTGGCCCCAAGTGCTCAGCCATGGAGGAAATTCCCAGTCCTCAGCTGGCCCCTGCCAGCTGGTATTTCCATGCAACATGACAGGGAGATCCCCAAAGGAAAGGAGATGTTTTCACAAGCTGTGAGGTCTCTGGATCCCGCTGCCCCCCACCATGTGAGTGGATGTGTGAGGAGCTGAAGCAGCACTTGGAGCAAGGATCCATGTATGTGAGTAGTAGGAAAGGCTGAGGTGGGAAGCTCTGGCCTGAGACCTGCTGCTCTCAAGACCTGCTCGAGTCACCACCTGTGGCTGCTGCAGGCTCTTCTGGAAACCATGGAACTGCAAGGAACACTCAGCTCTGCACAAACCTCAAAACCCAAAGGAGAAGGGGAAGAGGGAAGTGAAACTTCGTTGAGCTGTGGTACCCAGCCTGTGTGGGAGACCCATCTCAGTTGGGTGAGTCTGCACCATTTCAGCAGCCTTTCCTCTCAAGATCTGCAGTCAGGAAGATGCTCAAAGTCTTCCTTTCCAGAAACAAGGAATCAATCCCTTCAAATCATGGCTGTGTCCTCTCCCACAGAACAGAGCTCATCCAGCACCTCCCATTTCAGATCCCACCTGCACCCCAACCAACAAGCTCTCCCCGGTCACCCAGCCTGGGGCTTCCTGCTTGTCTTTTGGGGTTGTTTCAAGTTCAGGGCCTGAAACACAGGTCTTTTTAAAATGAATATACATGTTATTAATTCTCTCTATTTCTTTTGTTCCAATATTTACTTATGTAATGCAAAATGAAAATATTTCACCAGAGGAGAGCTAACAGGCTCTAAGATAAGCAGTTCAATAATCTTCTCTGAATATCCATTTAAAAATGGATTCAAGTAGCATGATGTTCTAGCCATGTGGTGTAGGCACCTTCATAGAAATAAGGGAGAAAATGGATGAAAAAGCAGCCAAGTTAAAAGAAATAGTTCCAGAGCACCATCCTCTTCTTGGATAACACAGCTCAGGCTTTTAGTGTTCAGGCTGGGATTTGTCTCCATTGCTGCTGATACATCCCCCTTTCTCCTTATTCCCATAGAGTATCTTCTTGCCAGCTCCTGCATCACTTTCTGGGAAACTGAACTCTTCTGGCAAGCAGAAGATCTCCTAGTTTGTCAGCTTACGAGTCTATGGAGGGGAAATAGCATTGGCTCATCATTTCTGGGGCAGCTTGCAGTGCTCTATGCAAACCACAGCTATCACAGAGCACAGGGTTCGAGTCACCTCATTTTAGCTGCATAAAGTGGGATTCCTCATCTAAACTACTGATTTTCCCACTGGATGGAGCACCATCAGAAGACAAGTCATCCCTCTTCTCTGGGACACCAGCTGGGATAGGTGAATCACCCTCTGGATGTGCCTGTGTCTGTTCATGGCTTTGGAGAGTACCTGCATGTCGAGTTCAGACTGGATGTGAACTTCTAGTCAGCCAGATTTAGACGAGTCCTGCCCAAAGTGCTGGCATCTCCCCGAGATTTCCATTTGCAGCAGCACTGTAACAGATGCTGAGAATACATTAAATGCTTTCCTAATGTCACATTCCCATGTCTGCAATCATGGTAATTGCCTCAGTGGAGTTTTGCAATTGCAAATGAGCAGGAAGCCATCTGCAAAGGAATCTGTCTATTAAGATGTGGCCCCTACTCTGGAAGTGCTTGAAAAGCCCCAGCACATTTCTTGGGCTTAAATAGAAAATAAAAAAATAAAATAAATAAATAATAAAAAAAAAAAAGGTCAGACTCCTGCAGCAGCATGGAAAGTATCCAGAATATACTCCAGTGATCCAAGGAATAGACTGACTTTTGCTTTAGGACTGTGCTAATTAAATACTGCTAACTACATCTGAATAGAATTAAGTCTAATTTAAGGCCCTTTCTGAGCTCCAGGGCAATGTAGGCTTGTCCTAAAAAAAGAAATTACCGACTGCTGACAACAGGTGTCAGCAACAGGAGTGGCTGAAGCAGAGCTGAACGTGAATTAGCTGCAAGTGTAGACAAGGACAGGCTAAGTTCAGCAGTGTTGCTGCAGCCACGATGAGACCTGGCTGGAAGCAGGGATCAGCCTGGGGAGCAGAGCAGGTATGAACCAGAGCAGTCAAGGGTGCAGCTGCCCTCGTCAGGGTGTGCAGATAATCAGTGCAGATCTAATTTTCTGTGGTGTTTTAGCACCACACATGCCAAAAGCACCTTAGGTTCCCATAGGAATTCTTGGGTGGCAGCCAAGGAGAGTGTTTTGCAACGAGTACTGTGCTCCCTTCCTCTTGCTTCTCGCCCCTGCCCTGCAGTCCACAGGAATTCCCCCAAGGAGGGATCAGGTGTTTTACTTCTCTTTTCCATGTGTATCCATATTAAATTGAGCAGGAAAGGTGCTACGAAGGCCTTGGACAAACCAGGGTAGCAGAGCGCTACTGGCCCCACCAGTCCTTTGCTGGCAGCTCTTTTGCTGCCATTTCCTGCTGGCTCCTACACTGTCTTTCTCATCATGTTTCTTTAGCAACATCCCATGTCTCTTCTTCTCTCCCCTTGCTCTTTTGCTTTTAAATATACATTTAAGATGGGGGATTTTTCCGTGTCCTTTCTCTGTAATTTATCCCATATGTGTATATGACTCTTCCAAAAAAAAAAGCTTTTGCCCAGGTCTGTCTTTGTTTTTCATGTTTTGGCTTTATTTTTAATATTTTTTGCTGTCATGCTCTTTTTCTCCACCGCTTTCAGACCCAGGCCTGTTTAACCCTTCCAGCCTTCCTGACCTCCACAAGCACAAGCATCAGTTCTCTCTCCATATAATGTCCTTCCCTCTCCATCAAGGAAGCAAGAAAAACAGGTTTGTGGTTGGTATTTGTTAACCGAACAAAAACAGCAGGTTAAAATTCCTCCGGGCTTGTTTTTGATTTGGTAAAAAGAAGGGATAAGGGCAGGACTGGGAGCTGAGGACACACACCCAGGCTCCCACCTGAGCTGAGTGGGACACCTGCTCTTCCACAGGTATGGGGAGGGGAAAGGCAGCAAATCCGGACTCAGTGAAAGGAAGGGCAGTTTCACCCATTTCAAAAGAGTCACACCCACCCCAAATTAACACTCCTGTTTTAATTTACCTTCATATCTCCTGTGAGAGTAATTTATCTTCCAAGTCACATTACAAAATGAAAGTTTTGCCAGGGGTTAAGGGTGTTGGACCAAGCTCACAGGCTTTCCCCACTTGTAAGTATTTGGCACTTTATACAGGCTAGATTTCCTGCAAAGGAAGAAAAGACAATTTCTGCTCCTGATTTGTGACAAGGCTGTGTAGTGGATCCACACTTGTGCCCAGAATAAAAGCCTTTAAAACTGTCTCAAGAAAAACAATTGTGCATTTGCCCAGCTTTCCACTGTAGCAAAGTAGACTTACTGTGTTAGAAGGATGTGCGGGCTTCACACTGCCTTCAGAAAGCTTAAAAAAGCAAATGAGAATTGTTGACAGTGGGCAGGAGCTGGGACAGTCATTGGTGGTGTTGTAGAACAGCTGCAGCAATTTTTTGGACATCCCACCTCAGGAAGCTTTAACTACTGAACCTTTCCCATCTCCACCTGTAGGAGCTGGGGGTGTCTGAATAAGGAGCATCAGAAAGATTCTCTGAGGGAACTAGGCTGTTGCTACAAGACCACTGGATTCTCCTTTCCAATAGGATATGTCAGGATATGCAGATGAAAAGCCCTCATTTGGAAAGGGTGAGTCTGAAATCATTTGAGTTTGAACTCATGCAAATTGACCAAATATGTTAGTTGACTGTAAGTGTAACAGCAGAAAACTTTTCTAAGGGAAGATGAGCCACTTGGACCTGAGAGATCACTTTCCATGCCATGTTTTACTCTACGTTGTTGGGGTTTGTTGTTGGTTTCGTTGTTTAAAAAAAAAAACAAAACAGCACCTCAGATAAATTAGGGTGATTATCAGAGGGAATTGCACTGAAAATGTGTACCTTTGGGAACTGGGATAATACACCTGATGGAAAAACAGCTCACCCTTGTTTATTCTGTCCCCTTGACAGCTCTTTGCTTTGTCCTGCAAGAGTCAATGGCCAATCACCCCCTCCATGACATTCATTATTTTATTGGCATTTATCATAGATGTCTTCAATCAATCCTCTCCAGGCTGAAGAATTAGGGAAGGTTCAAAGAACAAGCTCAATTAATGCTTGCAGAATGGCAAGCCATCCCATACTTTGGACCACATTTGTTATCCTTCTCTGAATGTTTTCCATTTCCACATGCCTTTTCCAAGCTGAGAAGAGCAGAACTGCTCATGGATATGGGCATACTACAGATTTGTACAGGGGCAGGGTGAACATTTCTGATTTGTGACAAGATTTCATTTCTAAAATGAGTCGAGGCCTTTGGCCCCTGCTGACGCCTGTTCCTGTATTACAGCCCACAAGTGTTCCTCCGTGGCAGTGGGGAGCACTTGGCTCATTGTTTTCCATGGGAGGCTTTTTCCCATATGCATCACTCTGTGTTTATGCACAGTGACACTAATAATGTATCCATTCCCACTGGGCTGCTCTTCAGCTCGTTCATACTCTGTTGTTGAGAGCCAGTGCTCTGCTCAGCTCCCTCTCCTTCTGGCCACAGAGCACAGAGAGAGCTGCAGCCTCGAGGGCTGGCTTTCATCCAGGTACCAAGACAGAGGCAAGGAGGCAGCATGCCCGGCCCAGGGGTTACAGTGGGGATAACTATCAAGCACAGACAGATCCTTGGCTTCACACTCCCCCTTACCTGGCACTTCACACACATCCCTGCCCCTCACAGCCCAGCCAGAATGAACAGCTTCTGACCACAGCCACTTCTGACCAAAGCCTGTAAAGGCACCTGCCTGCTCCTGGACTTTTCTCTCCGACAGATGCTCTCAGAAACAAATGGCCATGGCTACAAACCTTACCTTTCCACCTTTATCCTATTACTCAGCCTACTCGACTCACCAGTGTACTTAAATTATTCTTAATACACACTAGTAACTTTTTTTTTTTTGATGTGCATATCTTGTTGTCTCTTTGGGCCAAGTGGAAAATCCACGAAAATCAGGCTGACCAGCTCCTGGTAGAGTTCTACAAGCCTTGCTCAGCACCACTCAGCTGCTGCTGTATCCTTAAGCACGTACACAGCCCCAGGACCAGTGTCTCCACTGGAAAGAGGGAGCTGTTTTTCCTTCCCCTGCTCTGGAGTGTTGATGGCTGGGGGATATCTCTGGCCACATTTAGATAGCCAGGCTTGTATAGAGAAACCAGAATTACCAGACATATGGCAAATCCAATAAGTTTAAAAATACTTTTCATGGCTAGGCATGCCAAAAAGAGATGCTGAGATAGGACATGAAGTATTTGGGGGTGTTTTTAATTTGTGTCATAGGCACATGCTTTATTTGTGTGTAGAGGGACTACTCAGTTAATTTTACGGAGCACATAAATATTAATTACTCGGTACAAGATCCACTTTTCTATGAATGTAAAACATGACTAATGAAAGAAAATCCATATATTGTAAGATATTTCATCTGTATTGTTTCAAAGTGAAGCTGGTAAAAGCCAAACAGAACACAAATCTGTATTAAATTAAATCACCCCCATCAATCTCTCCCCTCGTACTCATGAAGTCATTAAAATTATTTTGGTGGGGAAATGTAAGTTTGGAAAATCAGTTTATTGATAAACTTCAAGGTAAAAAAAAAATTTAAAAAATGGCAAAAAGCAATAGCACCCTTTTAAAATTATTATGATACCAAATGCAAGGCCAGTGTAGAAACGTGTGTTGGTTAAATTATCCTGCAGATTTCAAAGTATTTCAAACCATGTCAGCAAGGAAGCAGAAGAGTTCAGAACTAAGTTCCCAGGGAGGGCACACAAACAATGACTCAAAAAGGAAGCTTGGAAAATGTGGGGAAATGCTCAGTAATTACTTTTTCGTTTGTTTTGCTTCATTCAAAACAATTCAACAAGGGAGCACGAAACACAAAAATTAGAGCAAACAACAGTAAATTAGCTTAGCCCAGACTACGTTCATTATTTATTAACACCTACTACCTCTGCAAAATAAAACCAACTGATTCCATGCAGATACATGGAATTTCTCTGGTGAAATTAAGGAAGATGCACCTTAAAAACTATGAGCAAAAGGGAGAGGAAATAATGGGGCTTTTTAAGCAACAGCCTGACTCACATTAAAATCAAGGAATTTTGACTTCAAAGGGAGATGGATGGAGAACAGTAGATTAGAAGGAGCTTCAAACCAATGTTCTCCTTCAGCCTCTCTGAAAAAATTCCTCCAGCCCAAGGCCTACATTTTTTTATATAAAGCATTTTTTATATAAAGTGTTTTGGCATTAAAGAAGGAGCAGAGCTCTGTAGAAGTTGTCCCAGGTAGTAGGTGTCAATCCAAACTGTGAGGAACAGGAAGGAAAAGACTAGGAGGAAAATGAAGACGACCAAGATAAAATTTTCCCTCCTAAATGTGGGGGGTGTGGGGGCAAGCAGCCACTCTCCACATCAGGAACTTTATGGCTGGGTGCACAGGTGCCATTATAAAACCAGAGGTGCTGTGGAAGTAACAGCTCAAAGTGGGAAAAAAAGGGACTTTATGAATTTTTTCTTTTATGAAAGAGGAGAGAGGTTACAGGGAGCATTGCAGTCTGTATTCCTGAAGCACTAGGCCAGAATTGGCCCAGTCAGCTCTTCCCTTCTGTGGGGCTGAGGGTCACACCAGTGGCAAAGTGCAAACCAGTCTTAGGACACAGCTCTTGGCAGAAATGCTCTTGGAACACTGCAGGTTAAAAGTCAATAGTGGTGGCCTTGCTTCAGCCAAGCCAGAGAACCAACTGAAAATACCTTTTCCAGTTTATTTTCCACCTCCCTCCCCATTTCTCCCCAGACAGTAGCAGGAGGATCTTGCCACCCACATTTGCACTGTCCTTAGGAATGTGTGTGCCTATTTTAGGACAATTTGGAAACCCTTGAGAACATTCCTAATTAATAAACATACTTTCTATTTTCTTTTCCTGTATTCCCCTGTGGATTTCCATCATCTTACTTTGCCAGCTATTGTGTACACAGTCATTCATGATCCATCAGCAAGGCAATCCCTGGAACTCTGGGAATCCTAACCTGGCATTGCTATTCAAGGGGGGATTTATTCTTCAAAACTGAAGAGCACTTGCCTCTCCAGTCAGCTCTAGGCCTGCTTGTACAGTCCAGCTGTTTTGCCTGGAAGGCAGAAATAGAAGAACCTCAAAAGATTCTGCCCTGAAAACTCTCCAGTCTGTTGTCTGTACAGGGGACAAGGACAAAGAGGAACAAGTTCACATGAGTCTCTTGCTGTTTACTAAAAATATTGACAACATGATGCTTCTGATAATTTTGTTTGCAGTACTGGTTCAGAAAGAGGAAGTACAGATGGGTGAGGAGATATAAAAAGACTTTGTTTTTCTTCTCCTTGTGACACGTTGTGTAACTACAACCCTGGAGAGAGCTGCCAGCGAGGAGAAGCATCAGGGTCAGCTCTGCTTTGCTCAGGTGGGTATCCAGGGAGAAAGCAGTGCTGCTCATTATCCCTCCCATCTGCCATCCTCTCTGAGTCTAGAATTAAGTTATAATTTATTTTTCCCATTCATGGATTATCACCCTACCTAGTCAGTTAATAAACTACACTCACTCAGTAGTCTCTTGTCAGATATCAAAACTATTTTGCCCACTATGATCTTGTGCTGAATGTAAATTTAAAAGATAGGGCTTCACTGCATAAGTAGCTCAGGTGATCTGACTTAGTTTTGCTTAAGAGTTAAAGTTTGTGCTTTCCCCCCAGAAGTCAGAAGGCTTTATCCTTTTGAGATGCTCAAACCCAACAGGACGAGGCCCTGCACAACCTGCTTGAGCTGACCTTGCTCTGATATCACCAGCTGGGACCAGACGATCTCCCACAGTAAGCAAAGAGCAGGTTCAGGACCATCTGATGAAATTGGACAGGCACAAATCTATGGGGCCTGATGACATGCCTCCCAGGGTCCCAGGGAGATGGCTGATATTGGATCCAAGTCACGCTCCATCACTTTTGAAAAGGCATGGCAGTCAGGCAAATTCCCTAGTGAATGAAGTTCTTCCCCCATGGGCTGGTGGGGCACTGAACAAGCTCCCCAGGGAATGGTCACAGCATCAAGTCTGTCTTAGTTCAACAAGTGTTTGGACAACACTCTCAGGGATGCACAGGGTGGGATTGTTGGTGTGTCCTGTGCAGGGCCAGGAGTTGGACTCAGTGATCCTTGTGGGTCCTTTCCAACTTGACATATTCTGTTGATTCTATTAATGGAAAAAGGGAAACATCACTCCGATTTTCAGAAACGGCAGAAAGGAAGACCTGGGGAACTACAGAGCCTTGCCTCTTTGCCTGGGAAGGTCATGGAGCAAAACCACAGTAAGGGCAAACTGTGCCTGACCGGGCTGGTGGCCCTCTGTGAGGGAGTGACTGCACTGCTCAGCAAGGCAAGTCCAGCTGGTGTCATCTAAGTAGACTTTGCTTAGGCCGAAGGCCTACTAAGGCCTGTGACACAGTCCCACATGACATCCTGGATCTCCAAACTGGAGAGACGTGGATTTGAAGGGTGGACCACTCAGTAGATAAGGAATTGGCTGGATGGACACAGCCAAAGAGCTGTGGCCAAGGGCTCTGTGTCCAAGTGGACGCTGGTGGCAAGTGGTGCCTCTCAGGGCTCTGGCTCAAGGCCGGTGCTCTTCAATATTTCCATCGATGACACAAACAGTGCAAGTGCACCCTCAGCTTCTAACTGGGCTGCTTCCCCTCTCCTCAAACATGTAAGCAAAAAATACCCCAACAACCAACAATAATAACAACAATGGCAACAAAAAAACTCCCAAAATCTAAACACCAAAGAGACTTATTGAAGGGGTTTAAGTAAGTGTTGTCTGGTAGGTCATTTGGAATTCATACAAGACAGCTGTTAAACTCTGTGATGCACTCAGGTTTTGTGTGGATTTTAGGCCTTTCTAATGATGTTATCAGGATAAATATGCTGTGCCACCCACACATCTCTGCTATATTTATCCTGAAAACACTCCTGTGAGGCAGGGCAGTCCTGTTTACCCAGTAACTCTCAGGGAACAGAAACTCAGATGTCCAAGTGACTTGTCCAGGATCACACAGTAACTCTCCAGGTCCAATGCTCTTGTAACTATGCGTTCCTTCCTCTTGCCTACGCCTCTCCTGCCCACTGCAGCTGCATTAGGGCAACTTTGGAAGGCAGACAAGCAGAGGAATTCCTGTCATGTAACTCTTCTAAAAGGTCTAACAGGACCTCAGAGACTCTGCCAGTGGAAATTCCCAGTATGGATACTGACTCCGTATCAACCAGTTCCTACTGAACTCTATACCAGCCCTGTTATCTCCCTCCATCTCATTCAGGTTTTAGTCTCCTGCTCTACAACAAGTAGGTGATAACAGGGGCAAAGTACAGTGCTGTGTGTGACTGAGGCACTCACCAGGGTAAGGCCTGAACAGACATGACTGCTCTGAGAACTTGCGCCTTGCCAAAAGGTTCTTCTGGGATTTGCATTTATTAATGTTATTGGGATTGCTATTCCTATGGGATCCACCGTGGCCTGAGAGGATAATGAAATAGGAGATAGAAGGCAAGTGCCATGCAAGGGATTTCTGGAGGAAACATCAATGGGCTGAGAGGGGGGCCTCAGAAAGGGGTGGTCAGTCCCTCAGTTAAGCCCCTACTCTCCATGAGGCCAGGATCTGTCTCTGGGAGACTTCCTTTCGTGGTGGAAGCTGCACCTTGGTGCATAAGCGGGGCTCTGGAATCCCCTCTTGGACAAACTGGTGCTTCAGCAGCCCCACAACCCCTTAACCCAGGCCTGAGCACTTTGATCCCATGGCTTGCCCTGCCTTGGCACCTCGCCACAGGGGAGAGAGGGACAGAAGAATATTGACAGTGAATCAAGGGCAGGGAGTCCTCCATCAGCTGAGTCCAATAATTTGAAGGTGGCTCACTGCACTTTGGAAGCTCTCAGGCATCAGCACTGAAGTGATCCACCCTTGGGAGAGGAGTTGAGGAAGGCAAGAAAAGCCCAGTGGAGGCATTGAATTGGTTCCATACACATGGCCCAAAGGTCTGAGTGCCCTGGGGAGCTCTCAAGGCTTTCTGTATGGCAAGTGGAGGCACAGCATCATCAGTATTTCTGTGATTCCCGAGGCCACAGGTGTGCTCATGGAAACTGAGCTTCAGTCAGCTCCTAATGCAGACTGTTCTCAATATAGGACAGAGAAGGGATGGGTCAGCAAAGGAGGATTTTTTTCAGTAACAGAAAAATTTGTAGTTTGACAGGCTTGTAGTAAACATACATTATCAAGCAGGTCATGGCTCAGATCCTGAAACTTTACAGCAGTAGCTACTAAAGAGTAATGGTGGGGATTCCCCAAGTATGCTGAACTGGAGCTATAATTAGAACATTTAGATATTATCTTCCTAACAGACAAAATTGCTCAGCTCCATAATGCCTGTTGCTTCTGCTGATTCTGGAAGTTCCCCCACATATTTATTTACACCAAAGGAAAGATCTGAACTCTGTTTTCTTTGCTGCAGCAAAAATCCCCCTTACAATATGAGATCCCTACCCCAAGTACCCCAAGTAGCTCAGGATTAGCCTTCCAGACACTGGGAATGAGAAAATACCCAGTTATTTACAGTGTTCTCCTCTTACCTTCCCCCTCTGCTTCCATCCCTCAGGGAGTTGCTCCCTTTTGAGTGATGAGCTGTAAACAATACAACACACATTACAAATTGTGTGTGCAGAGAGGATGAGTAATTGTTTTGAAAATAAGAAATACTACATAACCACTCCCTTCATGACTACCAAGAACTGCCTTCAACTCCCAAAAAAGCTGCCAATTACTGCATTTACACATAATGTGGACGGGCCAGACCTTCCTCCAAGCTGCTTTACCATGCCACTCTCAGTGAAACTGGGACGATCTGTTTCAGGACACTTCTGAAAAATCTCATGCATGTAACAGCCTGAACTCACTTCCAAGCAAAATTTGGTTTGAATGGCATTTAGGCATCATCCTATCAGCTACACTCCTAGCCTGTTATTCCATCTGCCAGCAGAGAAAAAATAGATGTCCATTTTGATCTGATTTTCATATTAATGAGAAGTCTTGGACCCAGGAGCTTCAATATCGTTGCCCTGTAAAGTAAAAACGTCAAAATTATTTCAAGGGGCTGTTAATTAACATCTTGCATCCCCTCTAATCTCATCACAGTAACATGAAAGGAGACTTTACCCCACCTCCCTGGATCGAAAAGCAAGATGAAGTCATGCAGATTGCTTCAGGCCATTCTCACCTAACTTGCAGCCCTGTTCCATTGCAGGCAGCAGGGTCTGTATCTTCTTGGCAAGTTCACTCCTTTCAGAGTTGGGAAAATAGAAGGAAAGAAAGAAATACCTTGTTCGAGAACTGATGACAAGGGAATTTGAATTCTTTTGTCTTGCTGTTGTGAAAAACAGGAGTGTTTGCAGAGACTTACTCTGCAGGGTAAATCTTGAGCTCATTGCAGGATGAGAAGCCTAGAATTAGTACTTTTTCCTACATCATTTTTACCCTTGTTGAGGGTGTAATTTTTTACTTTTCCAGGACAGAGGCAACCTGGGGTGAGAAAGCCAGGAAGGGAAGGGCATAGGCAGTTAAAATAGCTGTAAGAAAAGATCAGGATATTCCTACCATGGAACAATTCCGAGGTGAATCATTTATGAACGAGTTGAGATTTCAGGTCTGACAAGCATTTGCTGTGGAGCTTTAAGAGGAAGGGTATGCCCAGCTGGGCAGAGAAGGAACCTGTGGGCTGCTGCTTTGAGGAAGAAGTATTATTCTGAGCTTTCCTCTGTAGTAAGTGACAAAAAAAAAAAAAAACCACAGAGAGAAGTGGGCTCCCTCTTGACTCTCCCATGGTCTGGCCAGAGCAGCTCATGGCTGTAGCATCACTCTTTGGCTGTTCTTTCAGTTGCCCCTGACCTCTCGATGATGGGTACAAACCTCAGGAGTTTCTCCTCATTTGACATCTTCTGCCCCCTAACAAACACCTCCCAAGGAGCTACCCAAGGTGTCTGCAGGAATGAACATGACTTACACCTTACCTGTGGATGGCAGGAGTAACTTTAAACCTTTCTTCTGACTTTATTTAGTCATCTGAAGAGCTCAGCTAGATGCACAGCATCGGTACCATCTACAGATCCGGACACTTGCTAAGTGCAGCCCTCAGGCTGTGTACACACAGCCTCATGCAGCTGCAGCCATGCTTGTTTAAGAGATTACAACAGCCTGTCCCAGCTGCTCTTCAGTCCTCTGCCAAAGCTGCCAGCCCCAAGGTGAGGCTGATTATCTATCCATGAGCAGCTCCAAATGCTTTCCAGCCTGGAGGAGACGGACCAGGAGGGACTCGCTGCTTAGACCGCTTCCATTAACCTGGTCTGTGTCAAAGCAATCCAAAGCTTTTTCAGAACTCTGACCAAACCTGAATTTGGAAAAAAGCTACCACTTTTGCAGTTACCTCAGCACTTGGTGTAAAACAGTAGACCTCCGAGCTAAAGTCTGCTAGATGAATCTGGTTTTAAACCCGGAGACGTTGAGCCATTAGCACTGATAAACTGGAAACTTGCTTTCTAAATGCTATAGGAAAGTTTGTATCATGGTGTTTCCAGGCTGACTGCAATTACCACGTTTTCCTAAAATTTTCAGCCCTTAGATGGATGAGTGAACCAATTCTTCTCACTTTTACAGTAGTGTAAATCAGTATTTACTCCACTGGAAGGATATGAGGTTGGGTTGAGCACACAGGATCCAAGACATGACATTCACAGGCTGGCACAGATTCCCCAGAGATGTGACCTGTGCAATGTGGGTCATATTTCCAGGCAGTAAAACTCTGTGTGAACTGCAGGTGACAATGGCACTTCCCAGATAATGCTGGGAAGAGTCATGCAAGGAGATAAACCCACAGCTACCCACTAGTGACACATCACAGCTTGTGTCACACAGCTGGAGGCATCAGACATCCTCTGCCATGGGATCTTACAGTGTTTCCTTGCTGCTCTTGAAGGTTTAATTTTAATGATTTAATGAAACACAGGAAAACCCTTGATTCACCACACCTTTGCATTGTAGGACCCTTGCACCTTTGAATGAAGCAGATGTAAAATAGCTTTTCCTTGTTATTAACTCTGGTTTGAATGCCTTTCCATGCACCAGTTCCATTCCTTACGGGAAACTACTCGACTCCAAGCTGGCCAACACTTATACTATTTGTGGTTAATTTACAAGCACATGATTGGTTCCACTGAAATTCACAGAAGACACTGTGGAAAACTAAGAGTTCAAAATCAGGCCTTTTAGGATGATCTGCCAATAGAATACTTGGAGTATCATGGCAGTCCAGCCCAGATGAAAGGCCATCATTCTATGATTTTATCTCACATTCAGCCATGGAAGATGGGTATTTGCAGATGAATATTCAAATGCATACCACCAGACTACCTGGTGACCATGGCTTCAATTTTAATGCATTTTCAGAATATTCTGATAATATCATATGGGGTTTTTTCCCCCCTGATATTGCCTGTAGTTTCCTCAGAGTTTGAGAATCTGCATTTTTTTTTAATCCATGCTATTTCTGTTTGCTATTGTTTTTAGTACAAAGCCAGGTGCTCAAAGGAAATTGATTCAGGCTGGGATGTTCACTCCATTTTACCTCAGCTTTACACCATTATCAGTCTATTACCTTCAGGCTGCTTTTCCTCCCTCAAGTCCAAAACAGACTTGAGAGGCAAATCCTCTCAAGGATCTAAGGACAGATTCATTTAGCCACCAACTCCTAACACCAGTTAACATTTCCAAACAATCTCTCAGTGACTGAGGACCCCATGTCCTGCTTTCAAAATGGATTTAGTTAGGTGAGGATGTAACGAGGAGAAAAAGCTCTGTTTGAGATTTTTTTGGGCAGACAGTTCAAAACATCTTCAATAAGTTCTACAGCCACAGCTGCCTTTGAACCAGGGGCAAGGGAACCAGCCTGCTAGTTCAGGATGCTCAGTGGGATATAACTGAGCCATTTAAAATCTCCAAGACTGGCAAAATAGAGTAGGAAGGAGAAAGAACATGCCAGCCCAGAAAGTAAGGGCAGGAGTGTTACAGGGGAAGCTCAGGTGATGGTGATGGTACGGTGTGGATGGGGAGGAAGGTCTGGGATGAGAAGAGCACCACAGCTGAACTGTAGGACTGGGGATGTTTGTGGGAGGTCAGCTGTGATGGCTGAAGGAAGGAGCTGAGGAGCAGGATGCAGGCTCATGGGAAGAGCCAAGAGACTGCTGTGCATAGTCCAGCATTCTGACTGTGCCTGCACTGCAGTACAGACCCTTGGTGTGTCCCAGTCCTGCTCCTCCAGGGGTCTGGAGCCCCTGGACCTGCCAGAGGAGGCAGCAGCCCCCTCTCAGCCCAGGCATCCTTTGCCTGGATAGCAGGGTGCAGGAAACACCCACAGGCATTCCCAGGTCTGACACCGAAATGAAGGAAGGCTGCAGCCTGGGGTTTGCCTTGTTTAACCAGCTCTGATGGCATAGACAATGAAATTCCTTCCTCCATATGAACTGGAATTCCTTTAAGGGGTAGAAAAGAGTGATTCAACCACAGAATGTCTGAAGAGAGCTGCAGGCAGTGTTTTTGTCTGGGTATATTCCTTTGCTGGGGTGACAGTAACGCCACCATGGCCAGGGAAGCCATGTGCCCCACCTGCAGGGACTGATTCACTGTAAGCAATGCTCACCACACAGAGGGCTCTAGAAGGGGCTCTGACAGTGCCTAAATGCCCTTTGCCAGCACACTGTCAGATACCCCTCATCAGATTTCATAATTAAAAATAATTAGAAAAGCACCAGCTGCACACATCTGCAGTGAGGATTGAGGAGCCAGGCTGCAGTGAGGATTGAGGAGAGACATGTTCTGATTAACACCCAGGGGGATGTTCTTCCCACTCCCCCCACTCTACTATGGACTTTACTCCATAGTAAAGTCACTCATGCAGGCAACTCCTGTTGGAGTTAGCAAGTCTTAGTTATTACAATGGCCTTTGCTTGCCACCTATCCTGGGAAAAGGATAGTAGAAAATAAGGCTTGGGACTGTCAGACAGAAAGAGCAGGCAGAGAGGTGTAACTGGACATAAGGCACCTCGTGTCCCTCGTCAGCATCTGCTATGGAACATGCTAATGAAATACTGACTGAAAGACACGAAACCCCAGCTGGGACTGGTGTTTTATTCTGAACAGCTTTAATGCTCTCCTGCCTAAAGGAAGCCCAGCCCATACTGTGAGGGAATGTGCTGAGGCTGAGCCAGGACAAAAGCATCTCTCCTTGCTCCTCCCTTCTCCTGCTCAGATATCAGACTTGGCAGCACAGGGGATAGGACTCCAGTCAGTCAAGCTCCAGCAAAAAACCCTCTTTCTGTGAAAAAAACCCAACAAACCAAAACCTTTCACATCAATTTCTAAATAAAATCAAAGACAGACAAATACAAGGGACACCAAACTTCATGAGAGATCTCCTTGCTCCCAAACATGCCTCTGGCTAAGCCTACTGTGAAATCACAGCACCAGCTTCCCCTGCGTGCACACACACATGCACAACCCTCTTTGTAAAAATCCTCTGCCCCAGGAGCTCCTGAGAGCAGCAGGAATGGTGACATAAGAACTACTGCTGTCTTCCTGAAATTTTTGGTGTGTTTGTCCCACTTTTGCCCCATTCCTTCAAAGACATCTGTGGTGGTGTTGAAAACCGGTGGCTCTGCTGCTCCCCTCCCAGCTCTCCAGACGTGGTTGTGCCTGCTGAGCCATTGCTATCAATCCTCTCTTTCCAGCTGCAAGCCTTGTGACTCAGATTCTCCAGAAAAGACCCTTGGCTCAGCATCATAAGCAGGAGGGATTAAAACTCATGAAAAATGAGCTCATACCAGCCCTTTTTATAAGTCTCTAATGGAGGGTCATATGAGCTGGTCAGATCCCCTGCCTTTGCCTTTTTCCCCCTCCCCCCTCTCTGATCTTCCTGTTATTCTTGGCCACTAACTGCTGGGCGTTTCAGCCGGGGCACTTGGAGCAGGGGAGGATATCCCATTCAAAAGCCTAAATCCCAGTGTGGCCTTTTCCTGCTGGAAGCAGTTGTAAACTTTTTTCTTTCTTTTTTTTTTTTTCCCTTGGTCCAGTTTTCCTGACCTACATATTCCAGCGTGCTGTAACTTCTGCTCTATTGATGACCCACATTTTCAAACTGAAAAAGAAAAACCCTGGGAATACATGGTAGCAGATGAGTATGGGAAGCAGGGACCCAGCCCTGTGAGGAGACCTCCAAGCAGTTGCCCAAAAGTAAAGCTGATTTAGCAGCTTCTTTTTATTCCCCCTCCCCAACCGTTCAACCCAGCTGCTTCTACTTAAGAACCAAAACAAAGCACAGATTTCCTGCTAATTCAATTTCAGATTGGGAGAGGTTTTGAACATATCAGTCAGGCTGCTCTAGACTGTTCCCCTTCACCCACAGCACATCCAAAAGGGGAGACCCAGCACCCTCAAAGGGATCTGTGCCCCTGACACCCCCCAGTAATTAGTCAGTTCCAGGATCTGAACCCCCATGTGGAAGCAGAGCACCCTGAAAAGCATCAAACCTGCCGGGAAAACCCCTCCATCCCAGATGGTGGGATGGGCAGCAGCAGAGGTGGTGGAAACCAAGCCAAATGCTGCTGAGGGGGCACCAGGAGTGACTCCCTGGGCCGGAGGAGGTGGACACAAGGGTAGAAATGGGAGCTGGAAGAGCATGGTGCTGCCCTGGGGTGTCACTGTCCTTCAGGATTACCCTCTCCCAGGTTTAGCTGCACCCCTGGAGCTGATGGGCCACAGATGCACAAGCCTCCCATCCCATCTCCATCTCTTAGTGCCAGCCCCCTGTCTCTGTTTACCCTTCATATGCTTCTTCTGGACAAATCAGGATTAATACAGCCAAGACCAAAAGCATTTTCCTTCCTCCAAACCCATTCTTTCTTTACTCATCTCTCCCTCTGCTCTCTGTTGCAGCTGCCTACCCTAACCCCACCTCTGTTGTGGAAACTCATCCTCCAGGAGCTAACAGATTCCTTCTCCCTGCTTTCCCTGCATTTAGCAAAAGCCTTTTCCATAACACATACCAAACCCAGCCTTGTCCTTGCTGCTGCAATGTCCAAGCCTTTGCCTTTTGTGCCAGGATGAGGAGCGTGTTCATTTGGCACCTACAAATCTCCACTTCCAGCACTGCAGCTGTCAAATCTAGTCCCTTTTCTTTAGAACTGAGGGAATACAGTCCACAGTGGGCTCCTCACTGGCAACCACAGCTGTGATTCCAATTTCAGGTGATGGGGTCTTGTTCGAGTTCACCACAGATTTCTAACAGTAAGTAAGGCATAGCCGAATATCTGTATTCGAATTTATTGTTATTATTTAATTCTGTGCAAATCAATTTAGATGGTCAGAAGATCAGCAGCTGTAAAATGTTCAATTCTATGAACTCTCATGTCAGGAAGATGTTTTTTGCTGGCTGAACATCTGTACCTTGGGTTCTGTAATTAGTTCTCCTTTTTTTTTCTTTGAAGCTATTTCTAGGCAGCTCTGTGCTAGAATAGTGCACAGTAGTGTCATTTAATAAGACACTAAATACAATTCTAGACTCTCGATGGCTCTTAATGGAAAATTAGCTTTCTTTCCAGACTATGATACTATCTTCCTTCTTTAACCGAAGTGTCTGAGGCTCTAGCCTGTCCTAGAGCAGTTACCCCTGAGAGGAAAGGGCTCTGACCCAGAATTTGGGGAGATGCCCCCAGTGCATGCAGGGTAGAGGAGGCACCACAGGCACAGCTGACCAGCAGGTCACATCAGGGAGCCAGGACTGGGCACAGCCTCACGTGCAGGGATGTGGAAATATGGATTTTAGAAATAGCCTTTAGATACCTTATAAATATAAAAAACAAACCCTTGTTGGATTGGGGTATTGAATTAGCTCTCCTTCCACCATGCCCTATCTAGCCTTAGACTGTAAGAAGAAAGGGGATCCTTTTTCCCTGTGTGTTCAGTGAAGGATTTCAGAGTCCTTCACTCATGAGAGGCTTGGTTTGGAGATACCAAGTGTGCTCAAACACACCATGACTGCAAAGCACTCACCTCACAGGAGGATAAAGGAATTCACCCTCAGCATAAAGCTGTGCCATGGGGATGACTGGCTTTCACTCATGGGTATATTTCTAAGGAAAATAGGGAGGGCTGGGTTGCCTTTTTGTTCTGTCCTTACATGACCCCATCCAGGTCTCCTGCAGAGACCTGCTCTTCTGCCTTTTACTTCCTGCACCAGCGACACAAATCCCTGCATGATGCCAAGTGTTTAATGGGGACTTCCCTGCTGATTATTTGGTGGTGCTATGGCTTAGCAGGGTAAGGAGGTCAGTACAGGTGTTTTTCTTTCTCTCTCTCTGCTTACAACGTGCCCCATTTTCAGAGACAATGAGCACCTTCATCCCAGTCCCCACTGAATCATATGGGAAATGAGAGGGAATGGGGGGGGCTGATGTGGGGCCATGGTGATGCTGGAGGGAAGATCTCCGTGGTGGGGCCACCATCCTCCTATTAGAAAGAGTACATGTCACTCAAAGAGAGGAAAAAGACATGGGTTGGACCACTTTATGAAATCTCTCCCTAAATAAAAACCTGAAACAAGGAAAGCCATGGTTATGCCAAGCCTATGTGATCTGCAAATGTCCAGGGAGAGGGAAAGGAAAAAACAAAAGGACACAGACACTGCAGCAGTGGTCTGCAGGGATTTCATGAGCTGACACCAGGCCAAGCAAGATGTCCCAGAGCACAGCAGGAACACAGCTGTGTGTCTTTCACCCCCCAAAGACAGACAAGCCAGTGCAGGAGCAACACAGGCATGAAAACAGGCAGAGCTTGGCTCTCCTAACCCACTGCAGCCCCTTGGACTGTCTGAACAAGCAGCATCAGGTCTCAGCAGCCTCCTGGCCCCTGATCCACTCCTACCCGGCTTCTGTCCTGCTGCCAGAATGGGCTGACACCTCGTGCACAGGACCTGGTGACTGAAGGATGGCCAGGGAGGACATAAAGTATGAGAAAATTAGGGAAGGGAAGGGATGCAGAGAAGAGAGAAACCTGGCAATGTGGGGGGACACCTGGAGATGAGTAGTGGTCCTAACCAGCAGCAGTGCTGATACGTTCTGAGAAAAAAAACCCAATGGCAAATTAACTCCCTCCTTTTGTGGTTTATTTTGAGACCTCAGTGGCTTTGAAAATGATGTTTGTGAAGCAAAGACCGAGCCAGAGGGGATTCCAGACAGGGGGGCTGAAGACTAACACATAAGAAAGAGGCACAGCATTCGTTCAGTCAAAAAACAGGATCACAACAGCAGCAAGAAGAACAAAATCCCCCTTGGTTCTGGCTCTAGAGTTGAGCCTCTGTGTTGTAATGCCCGAGTAGGAGTCAAGTTTAGGACGTGCTTCCGCTTTCTTTACCTGACCCCAGACCTGTGCCACCCCAAACCATGGTGTTGATTCCCCAGCACCTCAGAGGCCTGATTTGCCCAGTCCAACCTCCCTTTACACACTACACTTAATATTTCTAATGAGCAGCCACCTGTAAAGGCCTGGAATCAGCCCACTGTGCAGGTGGACAAAGGCCTGGGCAGAGTATAGGACCTGCCCCAGTGCTGGGTGTGTCTATCCTTGCACATCTACTTGTCCAGCAAAATGGTCTGGGAGGAAAAGTGGTGCTCTTTGGCTAAAAATGCCTTGTCAAGCCCTGACTCCCTTAGGGGATTATATCCAGAATAGCTTGGAGATTCATCTTCCACAGTTTAGTGAAAAAAGTACCTAAGGATCCCTTTGAGAAAGATAAAAATTCAGTTTAGAGACCCTGGATTTTCCAAAGAACCTCAAAGGGCCCTCCAGGTTTTTACCTTATTCTTATGATTTTGTTAAAAATAGCAAGGATTGTTCAGTGTTAGGCGTCCTGCACAAAAACCAAAGGTATCTTCTCTAAAGTTAGAGAGCTAGAAATCAGGAATCTAAATCTGTTTCTTAATCCACTGCCAGTAAGTGGCCCAAATGTCCAGAAGCGCTGAGCAGTCGTGGCTCACATGGCAGAGCCAAGACAGTGCTATGTAGTCTGGCAGCAAAATGAAGTGAGCCACAAACCTGGAAGCCCAAATGACCCATTTTTTTACAAACCATGGTTTCCTGACCTGGTTGTTCACGACTGCAAAAAAATTCATGTGTGTATCCAAAGCTTGCATCTTAAAAAAAAATTCAGGCTGGAAAACTTGCCATGAGAATGTGAAGAGAGAGGGCTGAGGTTTCTCCCCCCTCCTAGATGACTAATGAAAACTTTTCAGGACACCGACAGAAAGAACTAAGAAAAACAACAGTGATGTGCCACAGCAGTCACATGGCACACAACTGATGCACAGCAGTAACCCACAACCCTCCTTCAGAGGCTGGGAGGGAGCAGGTGGCAAATGAGCCAATGTTTTGGTGCTGTAAAACCTCTCAAATGGAGCAGCAGTCATCAGGCTCCAAGAATATCAGCAGCCTCCCTCCAGCACAGCAGAGAGAGTGAGGTCTCTTGCCTGCAGGCTGTTGAAGCACACACAGCACGTTTAAGAACCCTGAGATAAGTAAACCTGACAATGCCATGTTTTGACTGGAAAGAAGCCTCCAGCATTAGAAAGAGAAGTGGTGAAAGGATGCATTTCCTTCTTCCACCTCCTCCCCATCCTGTAATCTGTGCAAATTCTGGGAGCCACGTGTAAATTTTCAGCATTTTAGTATGTTGTAAAATGAGAAGAAGCAAAAGCCTGAAGTACTTCAGAAATGGGACAAAGGCTCTTTTCAAATCAAACAAGGGAGAAATCACAATACAATTTCTGAGAGGATCAAAGGAATATTTATGTCACCCTTATGATGTGCACTAAGAAGCCTTTTGGGAAGCCCTTGTGAGTCACTGCAATTGGCCATCTGGCTGCCATGATTAATGTTTTTCCAGATATAGCCCTTACCAGGATTGGATGCTGTTTTATCTATGAGCACCGAAGTAAAACAAGCCTTTCCAGAAACACTGCCGACCACACAAAGAAACAACTAGAATCATACACGTGCACTGGCTCAGCTATCTGTACTACAGACCTCTTGAGAGCCTTCCTCAATACTCAGGGCCCCTCAGTACTTCAGCCTGACAAGTCCAGCTGTAAGAGGGAGGAGAGCTCAGCTGGTGTAACAGCTCATGCTGTAGAGAGAGGCAGGAGGGCAGTGTGTGAAGATGAGAGTCTCAGGAACCACAGAATCACAGACTACTTGAGGCTGGAAGGCACCTCTGGAGGTCTTCTGGTCCAGCCACCCTTGCTCAAGCAGAACCACTCAGGGCCAGTTGCCCAGGACCATGTCCAGATGACTTTTGAATATTTCCAAGAAGGGAGACTCTACAACCCCTCTTGGCCACCTGTGCCAGTGCTCAGTCAGCCTCATAGTAAAAAAGCTTCCCGATGCCCAGGACATTTCTGTCACCCAAACTAAGCATCAGGCAGTCAAAAAGTTGTCCCTGCACCACAGACAGACAGGACATGCTACCCTCAGGTTTCACTGAGGCTTGTCAGCTGGAGGAGAACAGCAAACCCTGGTTCCCTTCTAGGCCTGAGGGGACTGTACTCCTTGGACAGGTATTTCTTGCAAACCATTAGACATAAGCTCCTCCCTGTGTTGTTCTGTTTCATCTCTTTCTCTGGTTCCCTGTTCCAGGCCTTTTTTTCCCAGTTAGCTAAAGTAGATCTCTCATCTCTGTTTCCCAGCAAGACAACCAGACCTCCCAGCTCTACTCCCACTCTCCTTCTGTGCTTCTGCTTTCACTGCTCTTCTTTAGTTTGCCTTCTTCCCCAGTCTGGCCACCAGTCAGCCTTCCACTGATTCAGCTTCACGTTTAACCACCTGCTCCTATTCACCACCTTCGTGCTGCTTGATTCATGCTCTGACAGTGCAGTCAAATGCTCCAGAACACAAGAGCTGTCAAAGATCCTGCTTTCTGGTCATTTTTAGCATCCCCTATTTCTGTGACAACAACAGCCTGACTGCTCTTCCTCTGTGCAAGAAATAGCACGTGAGTCATCTGGGGAGGATAAATTAGGACCATCCCAGAAATACCCAGAAATGCCTGGCTGTAGGGCTGAGCTTTCTGCCAGACCTCAGTGCCACTGGCAGAATATGACAGCATCCCAATAAAGATAATAACTAATTAACAATCTTTCACACTCTGAACCTCTGGATTTGCACAGCTTCCTGATTCCAGGAAGCCAGGATCTTAGCAATGCCCACACCATCTGTCTTTTGTCTGCAGAAGAATTTATCCCTGTTTTCAAAGGCCAGCAAGGAAACTGGGTCTGTTTAGCATTCTCACCTAGTTACTGTCAGTATGGTCTGTGCTGCTACTGCAAATAAATATGTGCCTCTTGCCTAGACTTCAGGAAAGACGCTGTGTGCCAATTTTTTATTTTTTAAAAGAATATTCCGTTGAAAAATATGATTACTTCAAATCCGGGGAATGTTTTATGGAGATTTCCGACTTCCTTAATTGGTAAATAATGCTACATGCACCTTGTTTGTTGTTTAGTGCCATGTTGTTTGTTGCAAGGAATGGCAACAATGGTTTAAATGCTTGATCCAGAGGGAAGTGGGAAGTTTCCAGCCTCACACCTAAGTCTGATCTCCCTCTCTTTCATGTTTTTTCCTCTGTACTGCCTAACATGCTGGGAGTGTTCTCACATTACAGGCTTTCCTGACGAATAGGTCAGGCAGGAGTGCAAGAACCACGAGCCAGTGGAAAGGATTTGGGATGGAATACCAAAGAACTGAGTCAGTCCATTCCTGCGTTCCACTTCAAGTAAACCTCTTCTCTTGGCTGCCTCTCAGCTTCTTCATATAAGCAAAATATGGATCACAGCCTTCTCTGCTCCTAGCCAGGTGCATGGAGCTGCAGGGATGAAAACTCTGTCTCCTGGCCAGTGACCCGTGGCTGGGAACACTGCAGTCCTCCTCACTAAGAAATTCATGGAAATTTGGGGGAAAGACGAAAGCAGAAGCAGGAGGTCCCCAGAAGTTTGGACCCTGGTGGCAGGCAGCAGGGTGGGAGAGGATGAGAGAGCAAGGGAAGGAAAGAGAATGAGGCGCACAGAGCAGAGGGAGAGTGGGACAAGCAGGAGACAACATGTCACATCCACAGGCATCAGAGACACTGTGGCTGTTCTTATAAACAGGGGTTAAAGGGAAGAATTAGCTGGGCAGCAAGAACAACAGAGGTCAGGAGAGAAGGGAAGAAACCTCGGTTGTTCATGCGGGAGCCAGTTTAGGACTGGTTTTGATTGTGAATTTTCTCATTCTTTATCCTATTTGGTTTTAAAAAATCCCGACCTCATGATTTCCCCTGGGAAAGCAGTCAACAATACAGCAGCTGACGGAACATCTTTCTTGAGACTGAGACTAAACTTTCCTTTTGTGTATCCCCTGTCCCAGCCTTTGACTCCTTGTTGCTCCTGATGTGCCGTGTGAAACACTCCCCCCTTCGCCTCTGCCTTAATACACTGAAATGCCAGCAGGCTGGTCCAGCCTCCCACTGCTCCCTTCTCCAGCCCCTCCTCTTCTAACAAAACAATGCTGATGTCATTTCTCATCCATCTCTTCTGCTCGGCCAGGCAGGGAACCCAGGGACAGCAGTGCAAGAAGCGTTGCTGCGATATTTCCACCACACACCTGTGCTAATAAACTGATGGCACCCCCACTGCCATGGTGTTTTCTAACCTGAACAGCTGGCTGAATGCTCTTCCTTTTTTCCCTATTACAGGCAAAAATTGGCTTCTGTCTTTTACTTTCAAGCGTGAATACCCATCCTGTAACCTAAAGACACACTGTGGGAATGAAAAGGCAGCAGATGAAGGTGGTCTTTTGCTCAGAGTTTCTAACCTCCATCTACCTTGCACCGAGACAAAAAGCTCCCCTCTAGCATTTTCTGGGGGTTAGTCTAGCAGTCATACTTCTGTGCCTGTTTTTAATCTTCTTTGACACTTCTGCAGCAAAGCACATGCCCCAAAGACTTAACTTGTCCCAGCTGAGCTGTTTCAGAGCTCATAATGTGGAAACAGGATAAAAAAAACCTGCTGTCTCCCCTGACAGTGCAGGCTCGCTGCAGCCGCTGATGAAAGCACAAACGGTACAAAGAGATGTCCAGCTAACTGACTAACTGCTTCAGCTGGGGACTAGCCAGAGCTAGGAGTGAACATTTGGGCTGGAGACTAGAAAATCTATGCAGTGAAGGATGTTACAGGCCATTGTCTGAGATACCACCCCTGGTGTTCAGGAGAGATGAGGTAAGTTACTGAAACGGGGAAACCAAAGTAAAAATAACGGTGTCCCAAGAAAGGTCCTAATCTGATTAATGTTGTGTTTGGCTCCTGATTCCCTTCTTCTCTTTCAATGTGTCAGATGATGGGTTAAGGGATGGGAACCTGATCCTGAGAGCTCCTTTTGGCAGAGGAAATCAGGGAGCGTTTTTTAGTGAGCTTGTTCTGGGAGGTGTAAGGATTTTTGCTTCCCTGAGAAGGAGCAGGAGGGAGAAGAGGGAGAGCTTGTGCCTGGTCAGCCCTCACCAGACTCCTCTCCTCCCTCTGCTCTTGCACACTCAGCCACCCTCAGTGGGGAGAGATAAAGAGAGCAGGAGAGAGACAGCTCGTTTCCCAACACTTGTTTCATTCAAACAGCCTTATTTTTGGTAATGTTACACCAAAGCTGCAAACAGCTCAAGTGGCGGATGGTGCTAAAACTCTGTCCTGGGCATGTTCCCAGCTGGAAAGATATCACAGGACTCCAGCCCACCAGGGAGACAGGAACGTAGGCACTGCAGCGCTGGAGCAGAACAGTGCCTCACCTGCCCTGTCCCAGACAGTGACCAGGGCCAGGTGCTCCAGGGGAAGGGAGAAAACACCCCCACACCCCTGTTTGCACAGCATCATGCCAGGAGGGAAGCTCTGCCCTGTCAGACTGTGCTGAGGCATGAAGACAGAAGGTCCTTGGAGCCCCACTGTAGCCAGCGCAGCCACCAGTGCAGCTTGGTGGCCAAAAGCAGACACACCCTGGCCCCAGGTGTGAGCAAAATTGCTGAAAAAGGGTCAAAATTGAGCAGAGGCTCTCCCAGTGACATCAGTACTGCTCCTAGTGGGAGCCCTGATGCATCTGGACAGGTTGCCCAGGGAAGCTGTGGCTGCCCCAACCCTGGAAGTGTTCAAGGCCAGGTTGGATAAGGCCTTGAGCAACTTGGGATAGTGGGAGGTGTCCCTGCACATTGCAGGGGGGTTGTGCCAGGTGATCTTTAAGGTCCCTTCTATCCCTTAACATTCTGATTCTGTGAGTCTATGATCTCTGAGGACCAGGTCGTTTTCCAGTAACTTGGCAGACCTGGGGCTGTTTCCATGGTAGGGATGCTACAGAAACTACAATTCTTCTGGCTGGCCGAAAATGAAAACTGCAGTGGGAACACCCTACCTTCCTACCAGCCTCAGGCAACCATGCAGGATCTCTTCTGCCTGCCAGAGTTTGTAGCTTGTACAAGACAGCAGGTCACCTCTTCACCATGTGCTTCTCTCCCTTTATGCCCTACACTAGCTTTGAGGAATTCAGTTTCATTCCCAAGTCCCTCAAAGGCTTAATCATGGAGTGCAGTACAGGCTCCAGACTACAGTGTCTCTTGGGTTAAAGCTGTCTCCTATGTTTATATGGCACATTTCACTCCATCTCACACAGAAAACAGCCCTTTTAGCAGAAGCTCAGTATGTGAGAAATACCACATCCACTCTGCTAAAATATGGCCACCTCTTAAGTGCAGACGTAAAGACAGAGGTGTGAACAGAGCTACAAATACTGACCAAAAACTTTGAACTCAGATCCCATGGGTTCTAAGAAATCATGTTTTTAGTGTATGTAATAAACACCAATCTTTCCCTTTTGGGCACTATGTTTAGCAAGTAGAAAAACATGTAAGTCCAGGACAACAACTACAATGAGAACATTTCTCAGAGTTTTAGATCAGAGGAGAAGTTGCTATAGGGCACTGGCTGTGTGCACACCAAGTATCCCCTTATCACTTAAAACCTCATTCAGAGCATTACTGCTGGCCCAAGTTGCCCTATGCAGCATCTTAATTATTATTTAACTAGAAATCTATTTAGCTCTTGAGGTTGTAGAAAATATATTAATGAGGTTTAGATAGGCTCATTTGTGTGATTACAGGTAACTTTGGCCAAGCACAGTTTGGTTTTACAAATCCAGGATTACAGCTGAACAGCCAGTGAAATTTATCCTCACTGACCCCAAACATCCCTTCACAGCTTTGGTATATTTGGTGTAAGGAAAAAAAAAATTTTAAAAAATTATGTTTTCACAAGTTTTGTGAAAACTGGCAGCTGAGTAATGGAAATGCCCCCAAATTAAAGTGCCAGTGCAGAAGGCAAACAGAGCTCAGTCATGTACTCTAATCTAGTGGCATCCAGCTGGTCAGGCAAGGCATGCACAGTTTTAGCCTTGATCGTGCATGTCACAGCACTCTGGGCAAGAGAGTGGACAAAGGGCCCAAATCCTTAAGAACTAGGCTTATCACTTCTGATACTTATGGAACATTGGTGGCACTGGTGTCCATCTGAGAGAAAATGACTGAAAGCCTCTGGCTTTCTACATCCTTAAGGTTCCTACCAGCTTTGGAAGAGTGGGCAAAAAAGGGCCAAAAATACTGTCAGATTAGGAGAAAAGAATGGTTGGAGTAAGCCTGAACCTTTGATGATCATCTAGTCCAATCCCCCCTGCCAGGGTCAGAGACATCTTCCAGTAAACCAGGCTGATCCAAGCCCTGTCCAGCCTGGCCTTGAACACTTCCAAGAATGGGGCATCCCCAGCTTCTCTGGGAAAGTATGAATGTTGTATTAGAAACAAACAGAAGCTGTGGACTTCCTCTCACTGCAGGACAAGCATGGGACAAAGCCTGCCTGGAAAAATTTCCCTCCGACCACTTGATGCTCTTGGCCAGCTGTCCAGCTTGAGTGAGACTCTTTGGATCTCCATAATGTTTAGACTTGCAGATATCCCAAAAGCTTTCTTTACAAAACCAATTTATATCAATTCAGTGTTGCTGTATCTGCAGAGCTCACTGTCAACATCACACAGTAGTTTCCACCATATTAGAATGAGTTAAATTTTGGGTTACAATACTGAAAGTTAAGGTAAAAGTATTTTTAATAAAGAAAAAAAAAATGCAAACTATATCTGATGTCATTCCCCTGCTGCCGTTTTATCCTGGTCTCCTGAGGAGGCAAGGCCTAAGAGCAGTTGTCCCCTAATCACTTCTAAGCTCATGGCTCAGAATCCAGCAGCTTTGAGGATCAATGGGTCACGGCAGTGCCCAGCCCTCCTTGGGTACTGCATCTATTCCTGATGCACATGCCTTGGCATCTGGCAATGGCTGGGAGGTTGCGCACACCTTTTCATGGTGTGCCCAGCAGAAAATGCCTGGATTATAGAGCAGCTAGAGTTCTTGCTGTCCAAAAAGGGGAAGAAGAAAAGCAAAAGCTGTGTTTCCATCTCCTGTTCACACCTTTGACATCGCTGCACAGGAGTGTATGAAGACAGATGGAATTACAATATATAGCTCAAGAACTCCTCTGCAGAAGTACACTATCAATTTACACAGTTTTGTTGTGTGGTCTTGCTGATTGTCATTTGAGAAAAAGCTGACCAGAAGGCAGGAGTGACTGAATTTTGCTGCTCGAGGACTGGGGGCCAAAGTTTGTTTCAAAGGTGGCACTGAGCATCTCCAAGCATCCCCTGCAAACACTCACAGTCCCAGGGAAGCCCTGTGTCCATGGGCAGAAGAGAACTTTCCCTTTGTTTTCCTGGATCTCAGCTGTCATGCCAGTGTTGCAAGAACATATTATAAGTTTCTCTGCATGCAAGCCTGCAGAAAATTCTTCCCATGGGAATGCATCTTTTTACTGTCTTTTTACTGTCTTTTTACTCTGTATAAGTTTCTGTAAACAAAATCTCTGATGTGTGTTCAAGGACATTTGGATTTCTCTGCCTGTCTCCTGATAAGGGGAGATGGAGGTTTTCTTCCTTTCAACCTATGAGGTGAAAAGTTGTTTTCTCTGATTGTGTGAGCTATTCTGGCATTCCTGGGACGGGGCTGGAAGCAGCAGCTTCAGATGCTCTGGACTGGGCAGATAATAGCCCAATTCTCTGAATTATGGAGTCATGTTAATAAATCATATTTAGCCTTCTGATATAATTGCTAAGAGTCCTTTGTCAATGCACGGACCACAGCAATAGTGCCAGGGTGTGCAGGGCAGGTTCAATGAGGGCTTTTCCCACCCCCCTCCCAAAACAGAGGCTCCTGGCTGTGCTTTTACATTTACCAACCCTCCACATGACAATGCATTTTTCCTCTACTCTGTACAGTGTCAGCTTTACCTGCATTAGCATCTATGTTACATCTACACAAGTATTTTTGATATTTATAGCTACAACCTTCCTCTTTGTTTTATACATATGCTTTCTTTTTCAGTATTTGTTCAGGGATATGTCAACAGGCAAAAGGCCAAGTAACTGCTCCAGCCCCAAAACGGGGAATACTTGCTCAGAAATATACTTAGCTATATTTTCTATAGGCTAACTAATTCACACACTCTTCAGAAGGCAAAAGTAACTTTGTTTCAGTAGGTGAAGGACATTGCAGATATGAAAACTAATGGGGAATCTGTTTCTGGGGTGGGTAGGGGGAGGAGAAAGTTCTATTTCCTCAAAATCTTAGAGGTTTTAGACTGAGTTTTAAATGCAGTGCAGGAAGATAAATGGAGTGTGAAAGACTGCCTAGCCCCTAATTTTTCCTGTGTTTATATCTGGGTTTTATGTTATAGTCAATACTCTTAAGCCTATTTGAAAATTAATCTCCAGTGAGCAGGTGAATAGATAGTGGAGAGGTGATTCCTCTGTCTCCATTTATCTTTTCACTTGCAGAGTTAATTGAAAATAGGAACTCACTCAGTACCATTTTTCAAGGCACACACTCTTAGAAAGCACTGGTGTCATGGAGCAATTTGTCTTTTGGTTTACTGGCACTTCATAAAGGCTACAAGTGACAGAATATACAAGTCCTTAGCTTTGAACAGAGATTAGCACTGATAGAATAACCTAGCTGTCTCTCTTCCCATTTATCACTCTTGCCTGAAGTTAACAATCCCTTCCCACCAAACCTGCCATCATCCTTCATTTTTCATTGGGTTTTGGTCTGAGTAGTCATAATGTCCAGGAATAAAAACACTGTACTTTTAAATTATCATTTAAATCTTATTGGTGTAAGAAATAGGAAGCTGCAAAACTCTACACAGACAAAACTGAGGAGAAAAAAGAGTGTTTATAAAGACCTGCTGTGTTGATGCCCCTGCCTTTCTTAGCCTACATTTCCCATCTAGAACTATAAAGGCAGCATGGCATCTCCAAGTGATGATCCCAATGGTTTAAAGGGCATGAAGGAAGCAACTGGCACGTGACTGGAAGAGAGACACATCCACACAGACTTCTTTCTGCTGCAAGCCCCTGCTTCCCCCTCTTGTCCTCACCACTGCCATGAATTGTAAGGCAGCAGCTGTGCATCAAACCAAAAGCAAGAGATACCAAAGCATGGGTGATTCCTGAAACTCAGAACGGATGGCAATCCTAGCTCAGGGAATAATCCTGCAGGGAGTGACCCAGTGTAAAGAGCACATTGCAAACCAAGAGCAGAACCTTCAGGATGAGGTGGTGCCTAAACCTGGATTGCCTTTACAAATCTTGTGAAACCTCAGACCATGACTGAAAATGACTAAGATGATTCATAGCATTTGGCACAAATACCTCCACGTGCCTAAGATAAGGCACGTGATTACACACAGCTATGCCAGAAACTGTATTATTAACTTGAACTTCCTAAAAGGAAAAATTCAGTAAGAAAACACAGAATTCTGCTTGCAAAGAGTTCAATTTTCTGTGAAACAAGCTTGAGCCCTAACTTTGCTACTTCCATGGGAAATCTTTGACTACAAGAAAAACAACTCTTGCCAGCAAAACACGTGGTTTCATAGTCTGTGATTTGACAAAGGAGCAGCCTCAAAACACTTTGCAAGATGTAACAATGAAGATAGAGGCAGGTTTTCTTAACACCTGAAATTGCCATTAGGTCTCAAAAAAGAAAGCTCCCCTTCTGCAGCCCCCACACTGAAATGCTGGATTTGCACAGGAGCACCTGTAGCACAGACAGAGCAAAAAGGGTCTCCCCATTCCATGTCCAGTTTTCCCCACAAGAGTTTAAAGATGGGTTGGAAGGGGGAGATGTAAAGCAAAGTTTTGCCCTCTGCTGTTGCAGGGGTGATACCAAGGGATGGAATATGAAAGCATGGTGTAAGTCCTATCATTGGGGGTGGAGGAAGATGGAGAAAAGGGCTCTGCTGCCTGAATTTAGCAACAGTCATGTCTCATAGAATTAATATTTTTATCCCTTTCTCAGTTGAAATCTTCATCTTTGAGACCATTAATGATAGTTTTCTTCCTGGTTTGTAAACTAAGGAACACTGTTGCCTTTTTCCAGCTCTTCCCTCTTTTTCTGCTCTTGAACAGTAGAGGAACAGAGAAGAATAAAAACAAGCAGCCCTTTCAAATTCAGAAATGAAAACTCCAAAGGCAGAGCCCCTCCCCTCCAATGCTAACAAAACCCCTGCCCAAGTCTGCCTGTGTATCATAACCTGAAAAATGGAGTAAACAATACAGTCCTACATTCCCACAAAGGGATTATTCAGCCTGTCTCACAAGTCTGCTGAGAGCAACATGGAAATTAAAACACGAAAACACTTTGCTTCTAAGAAACATTTTAGATTACTAAAACTCAGGGAAATATATAATGTTGATTATGACAACATATAAATGTCTGTGTGCTCTAGGATGACCCTGCTTGAGCAAGGAGGTTGGCCTAGGTGACCCACTGTGGTCCCTTCCAATCTGACCTATCCTGAGGTTCTGCTTGTGACCAAATCTGGCCATGACTGTCAATGACCAGTCCATCACAGCATCACCTTCTTCATTCCTCCACTGGTGTAGAATGTGAACTCTCCCCATGTACACACCACAAGGGTCATCACCAGCATCTCCAGGCACTCAAGCCTGGCTTAGACACCCACACTCAGAGGGGCTCTGGTGCCCCTGGAGCACCTCAGCTTGTCCAGATCCTCCATAATCTCAGCCAAGGTGCCACTAAAATCCACAAAAATACTCTCAGCACCTTTCTTTCCATCTGCAGTGGATGGAATGTTCTTAAGCTGCTCAGCACCGTCTTTCCTGTCCTGAAAGACTGTTATGACAGATGGAGCCCCAAGTTATAAACTAAGGATTAAATTAACTTAATGGACTGTTATAGGTAATGTCCATGACTGAGGGAATGTGGGAATGTTATTTGTGTGGGTTTACATTTATATATATATATATATACACACCAAAAGACAGGAAAGATGATCAGGTATTGGGAAGTGTGGGAGCTGGCATGACTTAAATGCCATAGAATAAGGGGTAGATATTGTCCTGGTTTTGGCTGGAGTAGAGTTAATTTTCTTCCTAATAGCTGGTACAGTGGTGTGGTTTGGATTCAGGGTAAGAAGAATGTTGATAACTCAAGGATGTTTTAGTTGGTGCTGAGCAGTGCTCACTGCAATCAAGGACTTCTCAGTGCCTCATGCTCTGCCAGCGAGCAGGACACAAGGAGCTGGGATGGAGCACGGCCAGGACANTATATATATATATATACACACCAAAAGACAGGAAAGATGATCAGGTATTGGGAAGTGTGGGAGCTGGCATGACTTAAATGCCATAGAATAAGGGGTAGATATTGTCCTGGTTTTGGCTGGAGTAGAGTTAATTTTCTTCCTAATAGCTGGTACAGTGGTGTGGTTTGGATTCAGGGTAAGAAGAATGTTGATAACTCAAGGATGTTTTAGTTGGTGCTGAGCAGTGCTCACTGCAATCAAGGACTTCTCAGTGCCTCATGCTCTGCCAGCGAGCAGGACACAAGGAGCTGGGATGGAGCACGGCCAGGACAGTGACCTGAACTGGCCAAAGGGATGTTCCACACCACAGAACCTCATGGGCAATGTAGAAACTGGTGGGAGTTGGCCAAGAGCCACCCCTGCTCAGGGACGGGCTGGGCATCAGTCAGTGAGTGGGGAGCAACGGTACTGGGAATTATTTGTTTCCTTTGGGTTTTATTTATCTCTCACTTGCATTTTCATTACAATCAGTAATAGTAGTAGATATTATCCTGTTTTCATTATTAACCTGTTCATATCTCAACCCACAAAGCTCACCTGACAGCATGCTCTTAGGTGGCACAGAAATCATGGGCTGAGAAAGGAAGGACTCCACCAGTAAAGCCTTTGCGTTTCAGAAACATTTTGGTCTTGTTTTACAGATATTTTAATACACCCACACAACCTGGACAAAGCTGTGGGAACAGTGACAATGCAGCTTTGGAGCCCAGACCTGGAAATAGTCCTGAAAAAAGCGAGGAGCCACATCCTGGTTCTGCTGCAGTGAACTTGCACTGACTCTGAAGGGCCACAGTTTCACCCTGGATGCAACTGTAAAGAATGGCAATGACAACAGGCATTATATACACATGATGTAAGCTTAGAGGAGTCAGAACCTTCGTGATTGATGACATAACTAAGCACATTAGGAGGGAATTTTCCATAGGGAAAGGTTGTTCTGTAATTATCCTCTCTGCAGGCATTTTATCTTCCTTTGAAACACCTGGAATTAGACAGTCTTAAAGACAAGGCACTGGAATCACAAGCTGTGCTGGAATAGATATAATCATTAACAGAGCAACACAGGGTCTTTTCTACTTAATTCCTGTGTGCTATTAAAGTGTGCTAATAGGAAAGGCCATAACTGTTTGATAAATACCTCCTTTCTTCCCAACCCTGATTCACTGGCTTCAATCAGTTCGTCCTACGAATGAGGAAAATTTTTATCACAGAGATTCCTGTAAAGCACCTTTCCTTAGACCTCTTGCCATTTCCTGAGAGCTGATTGCCGCAGGATGAGCTCAGTTTGAGCTGCCGAGGGCTTGGCACGGGATGAAGCAGCATGGGAGGTGTGATGGGTACCGGCTGCAATGACAGGATCCCGGTGGCGAAGGACAAGGCTGTGCGCAGCCCCGGCAAGAGTTTCGTGTGACGTTCGGAGTTCCTGGATGCCACCTAGAGGATTATCCTTGTCCTTGTGCTCTCTGCGGCTTTTCCTCAGGAAAAGTGCTTTTCCACCTTTCCCAGGCCCTGCAGGGTGCGAGGGGCACCTGGCGGGCCCCTGGCAGCTTTGCTCCCGCTGGATGGGCAGCTGGAGCCACAGGATGCAGAACCACCAGTGGGACCTGGCCGGGGCCCAGGAGCCACTGCAGCCCCATCACACCTCATGGGCAGCCCCAGGTGGTGTCTCACACTCTCTTTTCCCTCCTGGAGCTCCACCCTCCTCCAGAGAACCATAAGTGATATGTGGAAATCAAGCCATGTACCAGAAGGGTGACCCAGCCCTGCCCCTCTCAGAATTTCCTGTGGCTCTGGGCCATGTGTTTGCAGGATGCTGGTTCAGAGCCACTAAAGGCAGGGAATGAGATTTATAAATTATTCAGGAGCCAGTCCACCTCTTTGGACCTCCTGCTTAGGTGTGCAATCAGTGTCATCAGTGCATCTAGGCTTCCACCTAGGAGGAGGAGCCCCATCCTCAGTATCTGGGTTTTCTGTGGCAGTTTTCTGTGCAGAACCACCTGAGTGCCAACACTGCCCTGTCCCTTGCAAGCTCTTGATACCAAAACCACCGAGAGACATCCTCAGAGTAAACATTTGGTGTGTGATTGTGAGGGGATGCCCAGAGCTCAGGTGGACGAGATACAACCCTGCAAAGATAACATGGGGTGGTGACTATTCCACTCACACCTGGATTTGTGTTTGTGGTGGCTGGAGCACCCTTTGAGGTCTTGAAGACCAAAGCTGAAGCTTCAGGTTCTGCAGGAACTCTGCCTGACTGCATGGCCTGGAAACAAATCACCAGTTGATACCTCTCAGCTCTGTTCCCAGACTCTTTACGCCCTTTAGAATTCAGTAGCACAACAAATCCAGAATTTGGCTGTTTGCTAATATTTCTCTGAGATTTTTTTTTGACTATCCACTGCTTGTGAGCAGGGGCTGAATTTTGTGGATCCAAAGAGAGAGAAAGAATTTTGTGACCTTTAGGATATATTTTTAAGCTGTTTCAGAAATTGAAGACCTGGTGCAGGAGTTACTATGTGAATGTGTTTGGTGTATTTACACCCTTCTGATCTATGAAACTTGCAAAATGCCTGGATTTTCTCTGTCTTGCCACCTTACCTGCCAGAGGAGGTAAAAACCTCATGTCTTCTGCGCCCATGGCAGCCTCTGGGAAATAGGAAATCCACTTACTGGTTGTTTGCATGGGGTTTGCCATTGTAGGAAGGGCAGTGTTGTTGTTGACTGTGACCATTTCTCAGGGAATAATTGCTTAAAAGAAAAGGGAGTGAAAACATCAGGCAAGAATCAGGTCATCTTCAACTTCCATCTTGACTGACACTGCAAAATAAATAGTGGTAAAAGCAGTCAGAAGAGAGATACCACCTCAGCTGTAAATTAAACCTGTCTTCTGTACTTTGCTGGTGGCCATCAGACTTTGTTGTCATTAAGTCTTTTTTTTCAGGCCCTTTCCCTTGTTTAAGGTGATAGTCATGGCTGTTTTCTCCAGGTATGACTTCCGTGCTGTCTTTTGCTGCTCTACCTTAAAGGACATTTTTCACTTCCTTTTTGGCTTTTTTGCTTGCTTGTAGGTTTGGCTGTGGGCATCTTTTCCCAAGTACAGCAAGGAACACAGTTCAGCCATCTAAAGCAGAAACTAGAGAAAGCAGCCAGGTCTCCTGCTAGCTTCAGCTTGGATATTATACTCAGTGAAGGCATCCAGGAATTTTAAGGGCAAATCCATCTTAAATTTGGCCGGGTGGCAGAAGGGGCTAAGTTTTCAAATGCCTCTCACCAGGGTGTGCTGCCAGGAGTGGGTTTCAGCACGATGAAAAAAGCTTTAGTTCCCAGTATTCTGCATGCTGAGCTCTTCTGAGCATCTGGCCCCTTGTTTGCTCTTCTCAGTGGGGTTTGAACTTCTTTGAAAAATCTCATCCTATATATTAGATTTCCCTTGTTTATAGGAAAGGACAAGGAAAGGAAAGCAGGTTTTGGTTTATCCAAAGGGAGGTTTTCAAGACATAGATCAAGGATTTTTGTTTGGGAATTTCATGTAAGATTCCAGCTTGAAATTTTCTAGAATACAATTGAAGCTAAAGTTTCAGGAAACACATTCTGAACAGTGATGTTGATCTCAGACTAATTTGCTACTTGAGAATATGAAACTTAATTGCTAGCAAGAGTTTTGAGGTTCGGGAAGAGGTTGGAGATTAATGAAGAGTGGAACATTGCACACTGGAGAGCAGAACAATGGTATTTAATTAGTGCTCTTTTATTCTCCAGAGCACTTTACAGCCATTAACTAATTAACAGTATAATTTGCAGGTAGGAGTACAAAAGTGTAATTCAGAGCACAATGTGGTGATGGTTTCAGGGGAACTGCTGTTCAATTGTAAATCTCTCACTAGGTGTGTGGGAGTAAATTATGCAGATATTTCCAGGGGATATTTTTCTTCCCTTCTGTTTTCCCCAGGCAAGAAACATTTCATCAGGGGATGTAGAAACCAAAATACCACACTGCACAGTTTAACACTTTCTCACATGTGTTTTCATAAGAGAAAGCACTTTAGTCTAGCAAGCAGTCCTCTCATCCCCAAGGACTGTAGGTGTGCAAGATGGGCCAGGAAAATCATTTGCAGCCTTCTCTTTTGGTGAGGCCTGGAGATGGGGCCTCTTCATCCTTCTCTCACACACACAGATCCTTCTCACTGCCAGCTAAAGGGGGGCATTAGATGTTCCTCTGGTGTCACCGTGTCGCTCTGAGCACGACTGAAGTAATAAAGGGAAGGTCACACCTACAGACGGGGTCTGACCCCATGGTTCCACCCCTTTGCTCACCTTCTGCCATCCCACAAGGGAAGGTTGCCTTGGGATTAGGATCTGAGGCTGGATTTGATCCTGGTTATCTGTGTTCTGCTCTGGTCAACAGGAATACTCTAATGCATTACATTGAGATCCAACAATGTGCTTTTAATTTAGGCTTCCAAAGGCAGCAATAAATAAATATCAATGTGTTAGAACTCAGCCATGGGGTTTTGTGGACATTGGAGCCTCCAGAATGGAAGAAGCAGAGTTTTTACTGCTGCTTTTGACTCTTCAGCAGAGAGACAACCAGTACAAAAGTAGGCTTTCCTTCTACTTCTCAACCCTTTTATACAGACATATTCCATCTCCATTTGCTCCTTTTTGATGTGGACCCAGAATGGTTCTGCTCTGTTTTCTGGGAGAGTTTAAAATTCAAAAAGCAGGTCCAATGCAGGGGTTTTTTTCCTTTTTTCCTTTTCTTTCCCTGCCACTGGCAAGGCTGGTGCTCCATGCCAGCTCTCCTCTTCCAACGTTTGTGGCTTGCCTCTGGCTGTTACATTTAGACCTTGGCTCTCCTGGGAGACATTCATAAATCCTTGCCTCCTCCACTAAGAGTCAAAGAGAAGGTTGGTAAGAATCCCATGTTTTCATTATGCTGTCTTAGCTGTGAAGCAGAGAGTTGGTGGAAGATGGCTGGGAAGAACATGGGGAGGAAGGAAAGCAGCTATTTGGGGAGGTTTGTTTGAACAACAGAAAGCTTTCCCTCCTGGGTCTCTCTAGCCAGGCTCCAGCACCCTCACTTCTTTGTGCCAGTGCAAGTACTCTTTGGGGTTCCTTATGCAAACCAGCCAATTCCCGTGGACATCTTAGTGTGAGCATCTTAGGTGGCATCTTAGGTGGAGGCTACACCATCCAAAAGTGGCTCTGGGGAACCTGCATCCTCCTGGCTGCTCAGTTTTGAAATCAGGCTTCATCCTGTGAGCACCTGAGCAGTTGGGCTCTTGCTAAGATTCTTCACAGGCAGAAATGGGAATACCAACTCTTTTAGTGTTTTCTGAATTTCATCTGCTAAGCATAATTCCTAATGCATTTCCTTCCCCAAAACAAAATGGAGGTTAGCTATAGAGGAGCCTTTTAAATGGAAGAAATAAATAGTAAGGATCACGTTTGGTAGTTTAGATTTTTTTTTCCTTACTAGCTGGGCCAAATTCAGCCCTTAATTTGGGCTGTGCTGTTTCTCCCAGGTCTGTGAGTTTGCACAGGGAAGCTAAGATAAATGTCACCCATGGATTTGTCCACAGTGGTTTGAAATATCTGCTGCCTGTAAGAATGAGGGAGGTGATTTAGTTGTCATTCTGTGCTTTTTATTCATAATGCTAATCTGTCTGTGAGAAGAGAAAAGGGCATTAATAACATGCAATCTGAGTGTTGCATTGGCTTCTTTTCTATGGCATTTGTTAGCACACACTTTTCCATCATCTACTTTTTATTTCCCTTTTTTATTCCCCTGACTGGTTGGGATAATTGAAATTTTACAGCACATAATAATCAGTGGGTAAACCAGAAAAAGAAACCTATAAAATATACACTCTAAATTATACTGCTGCATATGGCCTTAAGATGCATGCAGTGTTTAATGAACTGGTTTGGAAAGAGCTCTGTAAATGTCAGGCTTTTGGAATGACATGAGGTGATGGACTGCTGCTTTTTGTCTCAAATCTAAACAAACTCAGGCTTCTCTTGAGCAGTAAAAATTAACATGCTTGTGTGTGTGTGTGTTTGTGTGTGTGTGTGTGGCAGGTGTGTGCATGAGAAGTGGTGGAAGCAATACATTATGGGCAATATCACAAGGGTTTCCTGTGTTTCTTTTTTTCCCATTAAAAGCTCCAAGTGTTTAGACATAAATAAAGGAGTTAGTTGGGTTCCCCCCAAACGGCACAAGACAGTCATTTCAGTCTGTTTCTGAACAGACTTCATGGGCTAGGCCAGTTTGTTACAAGCTTTTCAGATTATTGGGATTTAGCATGAAGGTGTGGGGCTGGGCTTTTTGTATATTTGGGTTAATTTTTAAACATTGCTTGTGATTAGAACAGTGTAATCTTTTTTTTTTTTTTTAGTGTGGTCATTTTCTCTAATTAAGAAAAATTGCACCACTGTTTCTCCATGTGTTTGCAATTTTAAAGCAGACCAGTGACACTTGCACCTTTTGGGGTTGTAGCAGGGTTAATTGCAGAATTACTTTCTGACTGAGGTGACATGAGCTGAGCATAAAAGCCCTAAAGTCAGACATGCACGAGGTTATCATGAAGTCTTTAAGTGAAAAAGGAATGCTTGTCTTTATTAGGAAAAATAATGACTCAATGCACTGCTGTCCCCAAAAGACAAGAAAGGTATTTTTGTTTTTCATATTAATTCCAAAACACCTCCGTGCTTAAGCCTATATTTAAAAGGAATTATCTCCTTTAATGCTTTGAAATCAGGACACTGAAGTGTCATAGGAATTAGCAAAGCAATTGTTTAAGTTGTCAATAACACAGGTTTTGGATACCAATGCAGGTAATGGGCTTAGAGTGGAATTTCAGTGTCCTGAGACTGAAAGGTGCAGACCATGGCTGGACACTGGCCCTGTCCATGGTTACAGACAGCCTCAGCTGTGGTGGTGACTAAGAGCTCAGGGCTAGGGTAGAAAAAGGTTTCCTGCTGGTTAGAGAAGGTGATGCCTTTCTGTTTGCCAATTCATTAAAGACATTTTTGCATTAAAAACCCCGATTCATTAATAGGTCTAGAAGAGACAGAGTTATCAGAGGTGAGGATATAGGGTAACACAAAAGAAGAGGGAAATGCTGTTTTCATCCCAGTGTTTGCAATTAGTCTCTTACATGTGGATCAGAGGGTCTAACCCTATCCTGGTGTGCACTATCTGACAGCTCCACTGCTCTGTGGTGAAACTGTCTTCATTTACACCAGAGGAGAACTGAAGCTGAAGTTTTGCTCTGGTCTTTTTCATCACTCTGCTCAGAAAAAAATAGACAAGCAGCTGTGTAATGGTCAAATAGCTGTGTAAAGCCATTGCCTCCTTTCTACATACGAGGGTTTTAAAAGGGAAAGAAAAGTGGTTTCTGCTATAGTTTTCTCTGTGTCACGGCTAAAAATAACAACAAACCTCTAACGAGTGTCTGAGCTTCATCACCAGCAGGGTGGATAAAGTATATCTGTATTTTGTTCCCAGGCTGCTGGAGAAACTGTGAAACATGGAACATTTTGCTATTTTGTTCAACTTGTGAATTGTACTTTCTTGTTTAACAGTGTGCACCTGGGAACAGGCCGGTATGTAGCAAAGCTAAAATTATAATACTACTTTTTTTGATAGTGAGTGTAAACTCTCCCATTCTTGAAATGAGGCAGCAGAGCTGATTAAAAATGCAACACACCAGAGTTTGGGTCTGCTGCATTCCCTGGGCACCAGCTGCCTTGGACATGCCAAGCCAACCCCAAGCCCACAACAAAGCTGTTGAGGGCTGACCCCTGGCTTTGGCTGGCCACAGGGCTTTGTGGCCACTCCCCAAACCCCAAAGTGGCACTTTCTCATGGTGGGTGTGTTCAGACTCGGGGTGTTCAGGACAGGGTGGCAGCACTGGTGTAAGCTCTGGTGTGAGGGTTACACAGCAGGAGGCTGCAGCATCCTCAGCGTGCTGACACACAGGTACAGCTGCACCTGCCTGAGCCCCCTCTTCCCTTTGGGAATGGAAGCTCATGTGTGACTCAGGGCCATGTGCTCAGCAGCCACAGCTCAGGCTCTGCTCTTACAGGGGTATCCAACACCCTGATGTGAGCAGCACATACACCAGGGAAATCAGTGCTGCAGATTTTTTCCATCTGAGATAAACATGTCCCATGTGCAACACAACCAGAGCCTGAAAATGGGATAGAGCAAGTCCTGAACACTTGTTTTATGTTTTGTGCAAACATGGAAATAATCTCACATATAGATTATTTCACTAAATTCCTTTCAGCAGCAACTGGAGAAGGTTGTTTCACTTGGGTGAAAAAGCCAGGAAAATAGATTCTCCATGTGCTTCTAGTTACTTCAGGGTGATGCAAGTACAGCTTCTTCTACTTAAAGCCACTCCTCTGCAAACTATTCTGGGGCACCCTTCCACAGGGTAGCATTGGCTTCAAGCAGCACCTAACAACTTGCAGTAGTAGATGCTTTATTATTTTACCATTATCTTTTGGAACCTGGTTTATAGGTTTTGGGAGTGGGCCTTAATATCACAGAAATTTCTGGCTGGAAGGGAACCCAGAAAATCACTTACTCCATCCCCCTGTGCTAAAGCAGGGTCAGGACTTGCTTATTCCAAAGCTTGCAAATTGCTGTGAGAACTGATTTGCTCTGCTCACGTGGAAAATCTCAGGGGTAGCCAAGGTCAGCAGTGTTCCTCCTGATATCCTGAGAGCCTGTGTTATACAAGAAGTTTTCTTTCAGGTGTTCATTTTGCTTTGCTTGTTTTGTTGCAGGGCTGTAGACACAGTTGAATTCCACATAAGCAACCTGGTGTGTCGAACCAGTTGGTTGTCAGAGGTGGGTATTTGCAATGTCATCAATAAATGCTGGTGCACAAATATGTTTCAATAGCAAAATAAGCTGAGTTTTCTTCTTATTTTAGGCAGGTTCTTCTTGTTTGGTTTCTGTACTGCTCTGACCTGGACTCCCTCTGCTGATGCCCCTGTGCAGTTCCACTTTCTACAATTTTGTGCACTTCCATGCACAAAATATTGGCCTGAGTGTGGGGTGCTATAAGTTAAGCTGACCTACAACCCAGAAAATGTGTTTTTGCAGTGGATATTTCATGGTTTCCCACTGAAGTGTCACAGATCTTATAGGAGGGAGCTCGTTGGTTTTTTTTCTTTCCTTTCTTAATTTTCTAAGGATTTTTTCTATTTAGGAAATGCTGCCTCTCTTACTTTCAGCAATCTGTTCACTTGGCAAGAAATATGACTATCAGGTGTTTAAAATTAAAGTTGTTAAAATCAAATTTGCAGAGGCAGGAGGGTTTGCCCCAGTGTCCTGGACATAGTCCAGGTTTGGTAATTACATCTCACCTAACTCAATCTTTCATTGCAGTTTTGTGGCATTCTTCCTGCCCCACTGAAGCCTGCTCTGGGGAGCTGCTGTGCCATGGCATGTTAAACATCTGCCTGGTTTTCACCCAGGGCTGGCCATGCTTCAGTGTGTGATGAAGTGATTTATGATACATGGCATGCACATACACTGGTTTTCTTTTTGTGGTGGCATCTACTGAACGGGAGGAGTTACACAGAAGGAACACTTATGAAAAAAAATCAGCTCAGGAACTAAGTATGGATTTAAGGATTCTGATTCCTAGGTCCCTCTTCCAGATGAGCTCTTCCCAGCTCATCCCTTTGTCGTATATGGTGGTGCTGAGAAATGGTGACTCCATGTGATCAGCTGTGTTTATAGCACAAAAACCTTCCCCCTGCCCAGTAATCCCCTCGATGCAGGCAAGGAGCACTCCAGAGTGCTGAGCAGCCTCAGTGGATGGGGTAAACCAGCACACATGCACCTCCCAAACAAACACTCTCCCAGCTTCCTTGGACCAGGAATTCCTCCCACACAACCAGGCCTGAAAACAGGAGCCTTCCCTGCTCCATCCCTGCTGGGCCAAGGTGAGCTGGTCATTGGAGAGGAGTGTCCCAGACAAGGTGAACTGTTTTTCAGTGAACTGTTTGATGAACTGTTCCTAAATTTAAGGTGGATTTGGCATGAAGGAAGTGGAAAAACACTCTCATGGCTCCCCTGAGAAAGGGAAACTCACAGGATTTGGGGTGATGCATATCAGTTGCTTTTAGGTGTTAAGGGCTCATGCAAACTAACACTTTACAATCATAATGTTATAGTGAGCAGAAAAGCTTTATTATTAATATTTTAAAATCTCTGCCTCAGATATGTCCTTAGAGCTGGAGGCATGCCACTAAGCATATGATGAATGTAATCTCTTTAAACTCTCAGATAGGAAAACTCCCATTCTAATTGTTTCAGATCATCTGCATCCTGTGTTTGGTTACACAGGGTAATGGAGGCCATCTGTCTCCCTGCTTTCCAATTCATGGATTTATATCTGTTTTCACTAAGAGAGTGCACAGACCCTCCCAAATGTGTGATAAGAAAACGTGTGCACCCAGGAACAGCCAAACTTTCTGATCTTACAAGCCATGTATCACGTTCTGCGTAAGGCTGTGAACCACAAGATGCACATTTTGGTGTGTTGGGGAAACTGAGGACTCCAGGAATTAAGGGGAAACACTTTTTGATCCCCTTTGCTCCCACCAGTCTGTCAAGCCACAGTTCTGGGCTGGATCCTAGAGCAGCTTCTGGCACTGTCTCCACTGATGGGAAATGAGACATGATCAGAGTCCCTGTCCTTTTGCATGGTTTTATGGAGTCTCCTCCACAACCCACTCGTGTGGCCTGGCAGAGATGTGCACACAAGGTCCCAGCAGAGAAGTGGGGCCCTGTAAAACAGAATGTCTCAGGCTAAGAGAGGAAGGACAGAGATGGAGACCGAGGGGGCACTTGTCAGACCATGTCAGGCACTTGATCTGTGCAAAAAGAGCATCAAGATGGAAATGCTTATTCCCATTCAAGAAAAATTTGTGCTGTTCAGTGCCTTTCAGAGTGAAAAGGTGAGGTGAAATTTCCCTTTTCTTAAAACCCAGGTTATTTAAAGAAGAATTAAAATTAATCATTGACCAGCTTGTCTGGCTGAGAGGCCAGGGCAGCACCAGGGCTGAGAAGCAGTGCATCACCCCCTGCTTCCACCTCTGCAGGCACCACTTCAAGGTTTCTTAGCAGAAAAAAATATTCAAGGAAGTTATTTAGGACTGTAAATCAAGCACAGCAGGGATAAATAATTTTATGGTGCAGCTACATTAAGCTACAGCTCTCCCTTCTGCAAATACACCTTTTGCTGAGATATTGCAATAGTAGACTTTAAAGTCACCCAAGCAGTGTAGTACATTTCTTCACTCAGATTAAAAGCATTGTTTAAATTCTTGTGGCTAGACAATTTGTCTTGTCCTTTAAAAAAAAAAAAAAAAAAAAGAAGCCATTATTAAAGAGCAAAGCAGCACAAAGAGACTGGGATGTAGGACTGAGGGACTGTAGGGAATTTTTAGCTCGCCTGCTGCAAATCAAGATCAGCCTTTTTACCTTTCCACAATCTTCCTCCCTTTGTTATTTGTGGTTAGCACAAAATCTTATTCAAAGATTCTCTCAGATGCTAGAATTAGATAATGTCTCTGGAAAAGGGTGTCACAGTCTGGATAAACATAGCCATGAATAAAATATTTTATATAACAACACCTTTCATCCAGCAAGGCTCCAGGGAGAAAAAAACTATAAAAGCACCTATTTATTCTTTAAGAAATTATAAGATGTTTCATATCATTATATAAGCATATGGAGGTACAGGTATATTTGCATCTCAGACTCAAGCACTTTTTGGCCTGATACAAAGCAATCCTGTTCCAGGGGTGAACAGGAGCAGCAGGTGGGTGACACAAAACACTTGTGATACCTTTTATATAACAAGGAAGTAACACAAAGCTTTTCCTGAGAGAGGAGCCTTGCAGAAAATGTGCTACAACCTCCCCCAGGACTGCCAAGGACATCCATAATGGGATTTTTATAGTGTCCAGTGGCATTTTTTGCATCCCAGCCCAAAGACATCATGCCAGGCTCAGCAGAGGTAACTGCAGAGAGCACCTGTGACGTTTTAGGGCCTGTGATTTTTCTGTCTTACTCTGTGCTGTCTGTCAGGGAAAGGACTGGTTAAAATAACAGGGGCTGAAGGAAGAATGGAATGGTGAACATATGATGTTCACATATGTTGTCCAGTCTGGAGAAGAATAGGGCTGTTGCCCACCACCAAAAAGCCTGGTTATGTCAACCTTAAAAACACATCTCCCATGACTGTGAACCTCAGGCAGGGCAGCAGGGGATAGGTGAAATTCAATAGACAGCACATCTTTGGGTAAAGAATACCTGAATGAAAAAAAGGAAGAAGCCAGGGGAGCATCAGTCTCAGCAGTGGAAACTTTGCCATGAAACCCTGAACTCCACATGTTCATCCACCCAGGCACTTCTCAGGGTCTCCAAAAGAAAACATGATTTTCTTGATAGTAAATGGTTTACTCTTTCCATGTAAGTAACTATTTTCCTGTAATTTGACATGGAAAGAAACTGTAATTTGGATTGCTGAGCTGTTAAGCTCCTTTCGTCTGCAGGCTCTTTTAAGAAGGAGATCCACACAAACGCCTCAATTTTGTGTATATATATATATATATATATATATATATACACACTCTGGCATCTAATAGGTCAGAACAAGCAGATGCGTCCATGCAGCCACAGAACTCATTAAGTAGCATCAGGTGTATAAAATGCAGATCTTACTCTTGCCATTTTTCAGTCCCCACAGGTTCCAGCAATGTTCCTGTGCTCAGCAGGGTTTTGGGATCCCGCTGCAGCTTTGCAATTCCAGGTGCCACAATTTCCTTCAGCCCACTTTCAGCTTTATTTAAAAAAAAAAAAAAAAGA
>VXAX01000433.1:33418-69999 GCA_013399835.1 Leptocoma aspasia | reverse complement strand
ATATATATATATATATATACACACTCTGGCATCTAATAGGTCAGAACAAGCAGATGCGTCCATGCAGCCACAGAACTCATTAAGTAGCATCAGGTGTATAAAATGCAGATCTTACTCTTGCCATTTTTCAGTCCCCACAGGTTCCAGCAATGTTCCTGTGCTCAGCAGGGTTTTGGGATCCCGCTGCAGCTTTGCAATTCCAGGTGCCACAATTTCCTTCAGCCCACTTTCAGCTTTATTTAAAAAAAAAAAAAAAAGAAAAAAAAAACCAACTTACTCTCTTAGGGAACAATAATGAGATCACCTGATAGTTTTGTGAAGGTGACTGTCTGATCAGTGTCTAAAAGTGAGGAAATGACAAAGCACCCAAGTTGTTGTTCTCATAGAGCAAACCTTTGCAGGAAGTATATTGGTTCATTTTTCTGAAAAAAAAAAAAAAGTCAAACTCAAGGTTTCATGCTAAGTGCAAATGAGCAGACTGCTCTGCCTTGCGTATTTGTACATGAATCCAGCCCAGTGGAAAAAAAAAAAAAAAAAAGACTATTGAAGGCATTGAAAAAAAATAAAATCGGTGCGTGAAAAGGAGCTTAATACATTCACAATGTTATTTAGCTCTAACAAAGAGCAGCAACCCCAGATGACCTCCTGGCTCCTGTCTCCACCCAAGTTTCTGGCCCCCGTTCAGCGTCCTGGCAGAAGTTGCAGACATCCGCCACACGATGCCAAGTAGCTGTTTTGTCTGTAGATATGTAACAGAGATTAGCCGAGTGCTGGGGGAGCTGCTGCGCACACCGGCACTCCCACACAGGGACTGGCATCCCAGCGCCCTCACAGGGATTCTGTTCCCTGCTGGAGCCCAGGACTGCTCAAGGGCTCGATGGCTGCAGAGACAGGAGAAGCTCCAGCGCCCCGGCTCGGGGGGTCTGCGCTGCCCTCTCCGGCAAGGACTGAGCGGCGGGGCCGGGGGTGGATGGATGGATGGATGGAGGGATGGATGGATGATGGATGGATGGATGGATGGATGGATGGATGGATGGATGGATGGATGGATGGATGGATGGATGGATGGATGGATGGATGATGGATGGATGAGGGATGGATGGATGGATGGATGGATGGATGGATGGATGGATGGGGTGGCCGTGCCATCAGATCTGTGCGATGTGCTCGGCCAGGGCTCTCGGATCCGCCCCGAGGGCAGAGCTGGCAACCGAGCGGAACCGGGAGCGCAGCCCCGCGCACTCGGCTCGGTAACACCTCCCGGCTGCGGCCGCTTCCAAAGCCGTGCCCGGAATGGAAACGCCTTTTGTTTTCCCGTAGCAGGCTTTAAAAGAAAAACCTCAGTTTGACTTTAAATACTTTTTTCCCTCCCCCTCCTTTTTTCCACCAGAGACAGGAAACAGTTCTTTCATGTGTTCAGAAATGCAAATTATGATTGGCAGAACATTACAGTGCAGAAAAAGAGCTTTTGAAAGAGGTCGTGGAGGAACTATCAAGGCAGATAAAAGGTTAGGCCCTGCACCAGGCGAGTCAGTGTCCCTGAGTCACATACCCCCTGCTCGGGTTCTTGTGTTTGTATCAAACAAGTGGGCAGAGCTGCAATTTCACTCACAGGCAAAGTGGGAAGGGAAAAATGCTGGGCTCTCCTTTCTCCTTCTCCTTGTCCTCCTCCTTCTTCTTCTTTCTCCTTCTCATTTCNTTCCCGTAGCAGGCTTTAAAAGAAAAACCTCAGTTTGACTTTAAATACTTTTTTCCCTCCCCCTCCTTTTTTCCACCAGAGACAGGAAACAGTTCTTTCATGTGTTCAGAAATGCAAATTATGATTGGCAGAACATTACAGTGCAGAAAAAGAGCTTTTGAAAGAGGTCGTGGAGGAACTATCAAGGCAGATAAAAGGTTAGGCCCTGCACCAGGCGAGTCAGTGTCCCTGAGTCACATACCCCCTGCTCGGGTTCTTGTGTTTGTATCAAACAAGTGGGCAGAGCTGCAATTTCACTCACAGGCAAAGTGGGAAGGGAAAAATGCTGGGCTCTCCTTTCTCCTTCTCCTTGTCCTCCTCCTTCTTCTTCTTTCTCCTTCTCATTTCTCCTTCTCCTCCTTCTTCTCCTTTCCTCTTCTCCTCCTTTTTTGCTTTTTCTTCTCCTTCTCCTCTTTTCCCCTTCTGTCTTCCTCCTTCTCCTACCCCTTCTCTATTTCCCCTTCTCCTTCTTCACTCCTCCTTCCCTTTCCACTTCTCCTTCTCTACCTCCTCCTCCTCATCCACTGCTGAGGACCTGAAGAGCCAGAAGACTTTTCAAAGAATTCATCATTTTGCCTCTCCCAAAAAGGTCTCCACTACCAGTAACTGGATACAATCCTGGCATGAGAAGGGGGTCTCTCTGGATTGCACCAAAATTGCTTGGCAGAAACCTTGCTGTAATAATTTATGCTTTGTTCTTATGAACAGTATAAATAATAAACAAACAATATCTTATGAGGAAAAAAATGAATAAAACACATTCAGCATTGGCTATTAATTTGTAAATGGAAAAGTGACAGGTGCCAAACTCTCTTCTTCAGCCTAAAAGCATGGGTAGCTCAAGGTCTGGCTTAAGAATGGGGGAAGCCAAGATGCAGCAAGTGGGCAGAGCTGCTCTCCCTGCCCCCAGGCTCCTTGTTCTCCTCCTCTGGAACAGGCTGGGATTCATCTGGCAGAGCAGTTTCATGTGGGAAGATGCTGTGTGTGTAGGCTCCCCCTTGGAATAATTAACCAAGATCAAAATTGCTGGATCCTTGGATGGGAAACTTTTAAGGAAAGCACAAGCACTACCAAAGGGGTTCTGGTAACACTGTGGGAAACTATCTCAGAGTCCCCTGAGCCAGAGATGAACCAAGCCCTTTCCATGGCAGAAAGGACTTTCATGGCTCTACCATTCCTGGTGGTAGCTTTAACCTCACACTGCACAACACGTGAGAACACACAACTCCATTTCTTTCTGCAGCCAGTCAGCACTTGGCAGTACAAGATGCTCACCTCATTCTGATCACTTGAGAGAAACTTCCACCCTTTCCCCAAAGGCTCAGAAAAGACAGAAAATGGAGAATCCAACAAGCACATGCATATGTGCTTTCCCCATAAACTAGGTTTTGACACTGAACCTTTGGTGAGCTGCAATCCTGCCTGCTCAGCCCTCCCCTGCTGAACTGCTGTTTGGGGTAGGATCCATCTCATGTATCTCACTGTATACCAGGACAGCAAGCACAGCCCCTGTGCTCTTGCCCAAGAGAGAGCAGCATTTTGTGTTTTGGAGAAATGATCTGGTGCAGTTTGTAAAATGCTTCTGAAAACTTTGAGAAGGAGGATGTCAACAAATGATTTCTATCCCACTATAGTAATTCCTCTCCTCATTTTTTCTCCAGTGTCCTTTACAATTGAAAATCACTCTTCCTGTCCTCTTCTGAATAGGAATTGCCTGATTTTTTTCCAGCTAATAATGAAAATAACAAATGCATTCTGGAGGCTTGAAGAGAGCTGTGCTTGAGAGCACTGATATACTGTGAAGATGAGAGGGTGAGGGAAGAGACCTTTGGCTGTGATGAGACCCAGATGTCCCATTCTGGCTATGTCCAGCAAAGTTACTGTCAAGTCTTTGTTTAAATTGGGTCCCACTGCACGAGCATGTTTATTAGCATAACAAAGCAGCAATGGCCAAGGAAAGAAAAAAATTACTTGCCTAATGGAAATGAATTGTGCAGCATAACCTGGTGGTACATAGGACTCTATCGTGGTATTTAATGTCTCTCCCCACGCTGAAAGAAAAGAGTCTTGACACAGGCGCCAGTAGGTCTGTAGAGCCATTGGTAGACAGCCAGGGCATACCATTTATTGGAAGGACATCATTAAGTAGGCCTTTATTTTTATTACTTTGTAATATTATTATGCAGCTGAAATAAATCACAAGTTGTTTTTAGTGGGATTCCGTCACAAGCCACAAAAGCAGTGAGCTGGGGGGTTACTCCTCAATCTCCCTGTAAGCAACTTTCTGTACTCTCTGAAAAGAGCAAAACCTTCACATCAGGGTCAACCTTTTCCTCTTTCAATATTTATTAAATGTATTCTTAAATAAGTACAACTTGAACTCACAGGATCTAGTTCTAGGCTTCTGCAGCCCCAAATCCAGAGGCAAACATGAGTGGCAGAGCTCCCAGACCAAACTGGAGGAACAGGAGAGGTCTGGTGGAGGCCAAAGGTATTTCAACTACCTTGCCTCATTCCTGTGTGGCTCCCACATCCCCTCCCAAATCAGGAAGGTGCGAAGGTGCTGCATGCTCACCTAATTAGTGAACATCAGTGAACTGGAGAGGGAGTGTTGGAATCCAGGGCACAGGGAACATTTCCCTGCTTGTATCAGGGAGCTCTGACCCCCAGTCAGACACTGTTTTTAACCTTTGTCCCATGGAAAAAATTGCTAAGGCTTTGGGATGAGTTGGAGAACACAGGTGTGAACTAGGTATGTAGCAGTAGTAGTAGGAATCTATCACAGGGTGAAGAATTTAGGATTTTTAGGATTTTGTATGAGAGTGAATGGGAGACAAAATGGAGGATTTAGGGTGTGGTTTCCTTTCCTTCTTGTTCCTTCTTCTTCTTCATTTTCTGTAGTATTGTTGGCACAAAGTCATTGGTTAGAGATGGTAGCAGCATAATTGTTACGTGTGTAGATTAGCAGAAGTTATTGGTAGTAAAGTAAAAACAAGATACGTGTTAAAAGGTAATTGGGTCAAATATCTTTAAAAGACCTTGGTTTTGGGTATCGGGGGTCCATTTTGCGCCTTGCTCCTGTGATGCTGAGTCTAGTGTGGACAGTATATCAACCTCAAGATAAGAAAAGAATAAACAATAACCTGAAGACCAAGAATCAGTGAGTCTCTCTCATTTTTCATCCCTGGCAAAGAACTCACGCAAGGAATCTCCTTCAAGGGCCCTGGAGGTAGGTTCCCAGCAGGTTGTGGGGGGAAACAACAGCCAAAAAGCCCCCAACAGGGAGTTTGGCTCATCCTCCCACAACCAGATGGGTAAAACATGAAGCCTTCAAGCATGCAGTGGAGAAGTGCAAAAGGAGATGTAAACCAACATGTGCTTGGACCTTCACCAAACTGTCTGACTGCCCCAAGAACCCACTCCTCACTCCCATACACCATCGAGGATGCAACACAGTGTTTGGTTTTAAAAAGGAGGGACACCCAAAGCTCTTTCACACAGTCACACATTTTCTCGGCTCTTATGTAAGTAAGGACTTTGTGGTGCAAAACATTTTACAGAAAACCTAAATATGCCAGCAGGACATTGTTACCCATCATGTGATGATTTTAGCTTAACATATTTTGGCTTTTGTCTGCTCCCAGTCCCCTCTGAAAATGGTGCTACGTGTGCAAGCCCTCCCTTGGGCTCTTCTTCCTTTCATTTTTTTTACATTTGCACATGGTCAGACTGTTTCAGAGGAAGGGAAAATAGCAGATCCTGATTTAGAGAGTTCTGCTGAACTACTGGCATTATTTGTGTAAAACATTAGTTCCTTCCCATCACCCCATTAGTTCCTTCTCATCACCTTTAAGATACCTTTTTTTTCTTTTTTTTTTTTTTTAGGTAAATGTTAACTGGAGATTTATCATTAACCACCTTTAGGTTTTTGTAAGAGTTTATATTATTCACACGAACAGTGTGTGTTGCAAGATTCCTTTTCTTCACTGTTTAGATACAAATAAATCACAGCTTGAGTTTTGTCTAATCTGAAGCCAAACTGATTTCAGTCTTCAGATAAGGTCTACCTCAAAAGGGAACCTCAAAAGGCTTCAGTTTGTCCAGTTAAGATACAAGTATCACCTGTTTGGATACTGAAATGCATGCACATTAAAGAGATGAATTATCGTGCTTCAAGGTCAAGCAGAAACATTAACAGTATGTTATGTTGAATGTTGAATTTGAGGTGATCATTCAATTTAAAAAAAAATATTTATAGCCTGTTCTTTTCTGCAGTAAAGTTGTCTCAGTCAAGCCTATTCTTGCTGTGGCAAAGAGCAACACAGGTGGCTGCAAAAGTAGATCTGATGAGCAAGTGTCAGAACAGAGACAAATGCTGTTACAAAATTTCAGCCCACACTTTGATACTCCTGTGAAAAGCCCTTCTATTTGCAACCAAAAACAAACTGGAAGAGTTCTGTTAGCTTGTACTCAAAGGCTGAATACGCAGTCTCTTGGTTTCTATGGAAGTGACACCCCTGGTGACTTCCTTGTGTTTCTCTGTCCACAGCACAAAGCTCAGGTTCAGCACGCAGGTGTGAGCAGCAGCAACAGCCACAGAACAGACAGAACCTGCACAGAGCATTTTCTCTCCAAGTGAAAAGGGGCTGTGGAAGGGACATCTCTGAGCCACATGTCAGAGGGAGACAGCAAACCTTCCCCAGGCCCAGTTGCTGAGGGGTTCTGCTGCCGATCTCCCAGATCCTGTTATCTCAGTGTGCTCCAGAGTGTCTCTCTAGGATGAGAATTCCTTCCACAGCCACAGCCAGGAGAAAGCCATGGAGGAGAGGGAGGAGAGCTGGGGTAGGGACACAGCCACCCCATCAGGTCCCTACCACCAACACGTGACAGGGCCTTCCAAAGGACAGGTCTCCAGGAAGCAATATCCAGCATTGACTGCTTCTCAATTAGTCCCTGACATCTTTTTAGGGAAAGTTCCTTCTATATTTCTTGCTACCCTATAGCTCCTGTTTCTGAGCTGGAGGAATGTCTCCCTACCATGTCTTCTTTATATCCCCTTGCTATGCACACACACACACAAAAACACAAACGTCCAGAGATGAACTTCTTAATTGCATTTGGGACGTGGATTGCAGAGGGATTCTGTTCAAAAGCCTAGAGAGACCTGTGCTCCCAGTCTGACTGTCTCTTCAGAGCACTAACTCCTCCCTCCTTCTTTTGCTATGTTTGCCAGTGGAAAAAATTAGCAAATCCTATTTACAAATATTTTTGCCTCTTGGCCCTCTGCCTAATGCTGTACTATTAAGGCTGTCGTTGTTCCACTAAACAATTGCAAATGTTTTTGCATGCATGCATTGCCTCGGTTTTGAGTTCAGAGACTCTTATTCCACCAACTGCCACTGCCACCCTTTGCTTAATTCAAGTGAATGCCCTAGAATTCAAGCTTGTGAGGAAATTTCCCCTCTGCTACCCCACTAAAATATGCAACAGTAAAATTCCTCCACTAAGGCGTTTTCCTGCAGCTTTTCTGTCCCAGCCTCTCCTTCACAACAGTGTGCCCCATAGCCTTACACTTACATCAGACAAGGTCAAAGAGGCTGTAGCCAGGTGAGACCTCAGAGGAATTTGGGTACCCAAAATTGTCTTGGAGAACCTTTTTCTTAGCTGAATCCTGATCACAGAAACAAGTAATCTCCATTTCTGCCTTCCCAAAGTTCTCTGAGCAGGTTAGTGCCTAAGCCGAGTTACGAGCAAGGAACAAAACATTTCTCCTCCACTTCTTCCTGAGGCTCCTGACCTAGTAACCATTCTCAGGGTATGTTTTCAGGATTCTTCCCCCTCCAAAAGGCCATTGCAGCCAACACTTTATTTTAAAGTACAGAATGAAATAGTAGTCCATGTTCACTTTCTTTTTTCTTTACCCACCACCCCATCCCCAAAATTTCACAGATGCTCGTTCACTCTTTTTAACCTCTGTGCAAGTAAATTCATGCTTCTGTGTATGGTGTTTGGTCCCAAATGTCAGGGTGATACGGTTTACCAGCATTTCAACAGCAGCTGAAGCAGCCAGTGATAAATGGATGTTGAAGAGCAGTCAAAGAAAGCAAGTTTTATATCTGTAATTGCAAATGGTAGCATGGGAAATGCGATTTTGAAACAACAAAAGAAAGATTTATGTCTCTAATGAAAACAGCTCCAATGTCAGACTCAGCACAACTTCCCAGACAAGATAAAAACACAAGAATTATCTCCAGAAATTACTCAGTGAAAAATTCTGAATAACAAATGCAGTTGAGAAAATTGCTCTGGCAGTTTGCAAATAGGAAATAAAGGAGGACAGAACAGATTTATTAATAACTCTGATTTATGCATCTAGCTTTGCTAGCAGTGCAAGACAGTAAATCAAAGCACAGTCAAATGTTCTTCCACATTGTCTGGTCAGCAAAGGTCCATCCTGGTCTGAGGCACTGCTGGTTTTAGGCCAGTCCTGCCAAGCTCAACAGGGTTTCTAGGATCATGAAGCACCAACACACAAGATCTCTAGAGTCTTCAAGAGGAGCATTTCAGCCACTGATTTTTGTCTTTGCAGCTGAAAACTGAAGGTCTGGGAGACATAACTGCAAGCACATAAATCTTGTCTGCATAGCCTCACCGAGATCGTGACCAGAAGGATGGCAAAGCTTGTCCAGGTGTGACTCAGCTGGTGGTAAGAGTGCAACATGAACAATTATTCCAGACTCCCTCCATGCTGGGCACGTCCTAAGTGCCCATTTACAGGATGCCCATGTTGGGAAGGGCTGTGAGGAGAAAGTTTGGAGACAGAACCACAAGGACTCTTGAATATCTTGGCCTTGACCATCCTGCCCATGTGTTCCAACTCTGCTCCAGGACTGTGTCTTTAACTAATCAGTGGCAAGTTAAGACAGAAGTTTGTGATATTTAGATTCATATTAAGATAATTTCTGATGTTGCAAGAGTCAGGAATTGGGCAGGGTTTAAATACTGCTTCAGAGTCACAGGAACACAGAGGCACCCAAAACCCCAAAGCCTCTCCTTGTTGTATTTCCAGCTTGTGCCACAAATCCCCAAGGTTACAAAGATGGAGAACAATTTTCATGCAAAATCTGCTTCAGTCTTGCATATCCCCTGTGAAAGAAACACAGTTATTCTTAGTGGGGGGTAGAGTCAAAGCTTTTTCCATGGCCAACTCTCCTAGCCTGGCCGGAGCTGCCCTGCTGTGACCAAGTGTCCCTAATTAATGACAAGAAAGAAGCCAGACACCCACCTTGCCAGCTCCATCCTTAACTCCTTGTCCTGGGTGCTGCCAGGCCCTGCAGGCGTCTTGGGCCAAGCTTCTGTCATGCCTAAGAAGTGGAACTTAACCTTCCTGGTGACCTAACCACAGCATCCCCACAAACGAGATGTGCCTAGGGGCACTGAAGCCAACCAGCCAGCTCGTTTCTTTCTTGGCAAAATGACACTGGCATCATTGTCCTAGTTGGAAATGAAGGTGACTTAATGCCTTAGGACCTGGGTGAAGCTCTGGAACCCTGCTGCAGCCCCATTCAAGCACTGTTCCCAAGCCACCGGGGCAAAAAGGTTTGTCCTGGGAATGGTTCAGTGCAGTATATTGTTAAATATCAGCAGTTGTTAAGGACGTTCTGGCAGAAAGCCCCTGCTCCCCCCTTGCTGCCTCCTCACGCTTCCTGCATTCAGACTGTGCTCCACTCCAGCTCTGCCCTCCCAAATCCCTCAGGGTTACAAGCAGAAAGGAGCGTCCCACCTCCCCCAGAAGCAGCATCCTTTCTCTTGCTGGAAGAGTGTGCAGCACCCCGTGCTTTGGGGCTGGGGCAGAGCCCGGAGCGTGGCAGCAGGCTGGCTGCTGTGAGCTGCTGATGTGCTGAGGCAAGGCAGGGACAGCTGGGCTGCACACCAGCAGCACGGCTAAGGTGCAAGTCAGTGCTGCTTTTAAATAAATCTTTCTCATCCCCCATGCAAATGCTGTGTCCAGGGATCCTTCACAACAGCTTTGGATCTCATCACTGCGTCCCCTCACAGCACTCACTTTTAAAGATGACCCCAAGGCCTTTTTAGCACTTAAAAAACAGAACCTGAGATTTTCAAAGTAAATTACATTAATTAATTTCCTCTGCAGGAGAGGAAAAAGCCAAGCCTTCACACAGCTTAATTATTGGTCTGGAGCTCCATGACTTCACTACCAGCCTTTCACACTATTTTTTGTCAGGTCCAAATCAGTCTCAACTCTCCATTACCCTCCACACACACGCACATCATGTAAAGCCCAAAATGACAGACTGTCTTTCAGCCTAACTCATTGAGAACAATTCAAATTTTTTTTTCTCCTCCACAGGAGGAAAAACTACAGATCATGCATACATGAACCTCCACCATCAGCTATCAGCTGGCTGAGAAATAGGGCAACCTCACAATGCACCCCTGCAGCCACAGCTCAGGTGATACAGCTCAGCATTAAAGCAGGATTGGAGGGTGCTGTCTGTACTTGAGCATATGAAACATTCCCCAGCAAATGCAGCTCAAATACAGGTAAGGCAAAATAAAATGGGTACAAACAACCATGAGCAAAGCATTAAATGAGCTGGTTCTGGACTCCTTTCTCAGCATTACTGCAATGTGACTTCTGAAACAAAGTGAGTGTAATGAATTAGTGCAAGTGGAAAATTGGTTCTTTGACCAAAATGGAAAAAAAAAAAAAAAAAAAGGCAGGGGAAGGAGGGGGCTATGGGGGCAAGATTCTTTAAATAATCGTGGGGGTTTTTTTCTTTAATTGGAGGATTGGAAAAATAAATTAGGAGTTTGGCAAATTTTCATCTAAACATTTCATTAGCCAAAGCCTAAATTCTGGCTTTAGTTCACGCTACCAATGATGATACTCTCTGAAAAAAATGTCACTAATATGAGAAGAAGTTATTGTTGTTTTCATTTTCCACAAAAAAGCCTCATCTTCAGTGCAACTCTTATTTCAGTCTGTACTGGTCACAAGCTGGATGGGCAGATATTCACTCCCTCAAATGACTCCCCTCCACTAAAATCTGCCTGGGGAAGAAAGAATAAGATAAGGTAGAGGGACAGTAGATGAGTCACAATGAGGGGTAGAACAGAAGAAAAGACAATGAAAGTACCTACTAAAATGACACAGAGAGAGAGAACAGGAAAAGTGTAAGAAAGAACAGTGTTATTTTTTTCTCCCCCTTCCATTACAAAAAGTTTAATTTTCTTTTCTCCATTTGTTGTACAAAACCCCACATGTTCATGGTTTTAAGTGGTAAAGACAAAGCCTGGGAAAAGAAACAGAGTAGAGTTACATGAGGTCACAGCCTGTTTCATCCCCCAAAGCCGAGCCCCACCTTTGCCCACACTACTTTAGATTTTACCCTGCTGTCCATCAGCTTTCTAAGCAGCCTGTAACAAGGTAACAGAAAAGTGGAGCCCACTGCTCTTTGGGGAGCCAAAAGAGATCTAATGTTTTGGAAATGCCTATCCACATACAATAGTTTAGAGAAAAGCTGTTTGGAAACAAAGGGTTCAGAAGTTGGGAAATATTGCAGAAGAAATAATTTTCTGTAGTACATTGCTTTCAGAATGCAGTGGATAAACAACAAGCCTCTGTTGAAGGAATTGAAGAAGAAAGTTTTACAGACACCCAAAATGAATTCATGCCCCGTTTTGTTTGCAAACTTTTGATTTTCCCCTGAAAATAAATCTTCATTTGTGGTGCAGGTACTTAGCCTGTCTATAGCATTGACTATTTTTTCCTTAATACCCCTCTGCAATTTATCTCTCAACGTGTCCTTCTCACAGAACCATCCAACCACACAGGGTAACCGATGTACTGTGGATGAAGACAAACACAAGAGGTGTTCCTGCAGAGATTTCTTGGTCCTGCCTGCACTGCTGCCAAGGAAGCTCCTCTCCGAGCTGCTGGCAGGGTTTGGTGACTGTCAAAGACCTGGCTGGGATGCTCCTGGGCACGGCACGGCCGGGCTCAGAGCGCTCCAGGCATGGAGTCTGCAGCAGTTTTTTGGGTGGTTACAAAACCCCTCTGCTCTGGGGGCTGCTGGGGCCCGTGGGTGGAATGTTTGCTGTGTCTTTGCCTGGGTCCCGTGAGCACAGGGCAAACAGGGGAGAGGAAATACATGGGTTGAGATAAGGGCAGAGAGAGGTCACTCACCAAATACCATCATGGGCAAAACAGGCTTCAGTTAGAGATATTAACTGACTTTGCTCCTAACAAGGTCAGTGCAGGACAGTAAAGAAGTAAAATAAAACCTTAAAAAATACCTTCTCCCTACCACTTCCTCCTTCCCAGCTCAGCCTCCTCCCCTCCCCCAGTGTTGCAGGGAGACAGGGAATGGGGGTTCCAGTCAGTTCATCACACCTTGTTCCGGCTGCTGCTCAGGGAGAGGAGTCCTTCCTCTGCCCCACATGGGGTCCCTCCCCAGGAGACGGTTCTCCATGAGCTGCTCCAGTGTGAGTCCTTCTCACGGGCAGAGCTGCTGCCACCAGGATCAGCCTTCCACAGGGCCAGTCCCTCAGGAACAGGCTGCTCCAGCCTGGCTTCCCCAAGGGTCACAGCTCCTGCCAGCAAACCTGCTGCAGTGTGGGCTCCTCTCTCCATGGATCTGCAGGTCCCAGCACAGGTTTCCCAGGGGGTCACAGCCTCCTTTGGGCAGCCCCTGCCCCAGTGTGGGCTCCTCCAGGGGCTGCAGTGGCTCTCTGCATCCCCACGGACCTCCATGGGCTGCAGGGGCACAGGGCAGTCTCCTGGAAATGCTTTTTAACACTTTACAAACCCCCACCTGTTATTTAACTGCATTTTTCTCCCTTTTTCCCCCCGACAAATATTGCAGATGAACTTACATTTCCCGAGAAGATTTCAATAGCGTTTTACAGAAAGTGAGTTTACCACTCCTGACTGTGAGTACTCTTGGTGGAAGTCTCAGGGTTGCACTCATGTAACCATGGAACAAAAATGACATTTTGACTATCTAAATGCTCGTAGGCAGGCCACAAATAAATGATTATTCACAGAAATTACGGGCAGTATTATCTCGAACAACAAACACATTCAAGAACATCCAGGCATGCTCACAGATAGTTTGCAAACAGATAAAAGGCCAAACACTTCCATTCAGTTACTTGCTGTAGATTATTCACGCAGCTCTAATAACAGTCCCCTGTCTCCATGAGCCTGCATCAGATGCAGTCCAAAACTGGGATGGTGGTGAAAGCTCCCACTCTATCATCATGAAAACCCAGAGTTGAAGCTTTTTTCTTTTTTTTCCCATTCATTTCTACCAAACAAAAGCAAAAGATGGGATTATCTTCACAGAGTTTGGTTTGGAGTTGCTTCATTTCAGTGGCATGCAGATATTTTCCATGTGGTTTTGCAGGGTGACCAGGAACACCTGTTGAGTTTTAAAAAAAGAGCACAAAACCCCTGAAAAGCTGTGGGGTTTTTTGGTTAGGTTTGGGATTTTTCATCCTCTATCTGTGTTTTAGGTTCTGACAGCACACACAGCTTGGAGGGAGCATTGTTTGGAAGCTGCTAAGGAGCAGTAATTGCTGCTGAAGGGCGGCTGGTGGCACAGGACATGACAAATGACCTCCCAGTGGCTGCACTCTGCAGCCCTCAAGCTCTGGGCCGAGCACCCCCAGCACGTCTCAGCCTCCTCAGAGGTGCCACCCACCCCCCAGCCGGTCCCCCTTGCCCTGCTGGTGCCACAAAATGCCCCATGCCCTGCTGGGGCCCCAGGCAGCTGGCAGCCCCGTGAGCAGCCCCGGAGCAGCAGCAGCAGCGCTGTGCTGTGGGGCAGGGCTGGAACCGAGCCCTGCCAGCCCCGGTGCCCAGGGCTGCTCTGCCTGCAGGCACCTCGGGACAGGGGTCTCCCTGGTACGAGCCCATCCTCTTCAGCTTGGCACTCAGCCTGCCTAAAGAAAGTCATTTGGGCTGGTGGTATGCCCTGCTGTTCACTTGGAAATGTTCCCATCTTTCTGCTGGAATTGTTGGTCACATCTTCACATTTTCCAGGACCCAGAGAGCGGTTTGATCTCCTTCCCCCGGGGGTTTCCTGTGCTCTTCACCCCAAAGCAGTACAGCTGGGGGTCTGCCAACCCTGCCTGGGGTCTGCCCAGCCCTGCAGGGGATATGTAACGCATGGGGTCTAGTCAAGGGTGCAAGCCAGCCCTACGGAACTTTAATTTGGGTTTTGGACTGAAATTGAAAGGCATCCTTGCACTGCACGTTGGCTGGGTTGGTAGAAGAGCAGAAGAGCAGGTGGTGAAGAGCTGGCAGAGATGTCCTGCCCCAGCCAGCTCCTCTGCCAAGGGAACACAGCACCCTCAGGGCACTGGGAAAAAAGGCTGTTCCCTCCTGCTTATCCAAGCAGCCCCTCTGTATTTCCTCTGTTTCCCATACAGCCCACCTCAGTGTTCCCACTTTGCCTGTTCTGTGGGAGAAACCCATGCTAGTTCTCCATATCCAGGAGGGAATGCCATGAAGCTGTTACTCCTCGAGGGGTGAGCTGCCTGCCAGCCCAGGCAGGAGGGTCCGTGAGGATTTTAGCCCATGGGCTCAGCCAGTTCAACTTAAGAGAGCTGCTGTGGGTCCCTGAGGAGATCTGGCGTGCTTGCAGGGAAAATCAAATTGTATTAGTCCAGAGAGGGCAGGGGGTTCAAGGTGCCTCTTTTCTCCCACCAGCATTTTGGAGTCCTTGCTGTCCTCCCAGGACAGCAATTGCCCACGATGGTCATGAGTGACTTGCTCTGATCAGGGGTGAAACCTCTGCAGGGAGATCTATCCATCAAAGCAGCATGGACGCTGTTATTTAAGGTGGAAACTGTCCTCTTCAGTCAGGTCACAACTGTACATGAGACAGAGGCTCACAAGCTGTTCTCAGGTTTGTTACTCTCTGTTTCAGAAGAGAGGGTGGTGGCTGAGACTGGAAAGTGCCTCATGTGCTCCAGCAGACCAGGCAGCCCTGGTAGGGAGCACAATTGCTTGCTCTCCAACAGGTCCTTGTGAATGATGGAGCAGGGCGTGTTAAAAGCATGTTAACTTGCTGAGATTCCTCTCAAGTGCCTGTTAGAGCTAGACTTTTACCTGTCTGGTAAGCTGGCCTTCCTAGCTGGCCTGTTTTAAAGGGAATGAAATTACATGTCAAATAGTGTTTAAAATCACAGGCAGGCCAATGCATTTTCTAGTAGGGCTTGTTTTCTTCAGTCTTACCTATTGGAACAGGCAAACCAGTTTTAGCCCAAGTTGCAGGGTGACTGTGTCAAAACTCAGTTTGGGACCCCATAGAGGACAGGCTCCTCCTTGACTGCAAAGAGAAAAGAGAGGCAAGAAGTGAGGAAAACAAAAAGTGAGCTCACAGGAGCATCGTGTCTGATGCCTTGGGCTGGGGCTTCACCTCCTGCCTGCCACAGCAACTCCTTCAGCTCAGGTAAGTCATGGATGTGTAAACAAACAAAACAGACCCACCTGAGAATGCCTCAGACCTTGAAGTTCTGGGATAAAGAAGCAGGAAATGTTTTTCATTACAATCGTCACCGAGGTTGGTTCTTTGCTTGTTTTCTTTCAGAGTCATCTTTTATTAACTGCTGCTGTTCTGAACAATGCACAGCCACAAAAACACCACTGCTGCCCATCCTCTCCTCTGCCTCTTGGCCTGGAATATGAACAGCTTTTGTTGAACCAGGGCTGGGCACACGGGCTGCTCAAACAGAAAACTCTTTGGAAAACAGGAAGTTTCCAAGATAAAGTCCTGATTGTTGTTAGGGGAAAAAAATCTGTTAATATGAGAAGCAAACATTTTCACAATGACTGTCACAAATATGAAAGCCTTGCAGACCAAAGTTAAAACATGTTAGGTTTTGGCCAAAAATATTTTATGAGTAGTAAGATGTTTTCTTTAAAATATTCATTTAGTTGATTTTTCAGTTAAAAAAATCAACAGTGAAGCAGCCAGGCATAGAAAATTCAAATTACACTCCAAATATTCTCCTTGTGTGTCAAGAGAACGGGAGTAAAATGGCTTGGGAGCTCAGCAGTAACAGGTTAATATTTAACACAGGGAAGCTGTTCAGGACCTGCCATACAAGAGAAACACCTCCCTCACCAGCCTGCACACACCGGCTCGCTGGTGGCAGAGCCAGTGCCAGGCAGCAGGATGTTCGGGCAGCTTCAGAGTAACAGAACACCACTGAACAGCAAACAAGTTCGGACAATGCAGACCGGCCCTATGCAGAGTTCTGCTCCTCCTCCTCCATCACTTTTTCCAGCAGAATGGGAGCTGCCCCAGGGATGTGCTGGGAGAGCTGAGTTTGGGAGCACGGCATCACAGGGCAGGCTCTGAGTGCTCCAAAAAGCCGCACGGGCAGCATAAAGCACTCACCCAGGGAGCTGTGCGATCCTGCCGAGCCATTCCCGCTCCAGGGCAAGCTCAGGCTGCCCGGAGAGGGAGGAAAAGGAAGGCGACCTTCCTCTCCGAGAGGCGTCAGGGCTGCTCCCTCCTCAGCCCCAGGGCTGAACGCGGGGCTCCCTCTGCCGAGCCTGCCACACAACTGATGTCTGCGGGATCCAGCGCGCCCAGGGCTTCCGAAACCTTCATCCCACCCTCCAAGCAGGCAGCAGCCGCAGGAGGACCTCTCACCCTCCTCCTCCATCAGGGGAGAAAGAGCTGGAGGTGTAGAACAGGACAGGGCCAGCGCTGGGGGAAAGTCTCCTCGGACAGATGTGGGCACGCATGTACTGTGCTGTGTGCACTTGCACATCTCCAAATTCTTGTTAAAGATCACTGGTGCAGTTCCACTGAGGGATGAGGCTCAGTCAGCCTGGGCTGGGGAACTGCCAGCAGCCGCTCGAGCACCCCTCTGGTCACCAGAGGCTACCAACACCTCTGATACCAACAAAGGGATTAAATGACCCCTCTATTTCAAGGCAGATTTTTGAGACTTCTGTATCAGAAGCAGAACAAGTGTTGTCCCAGACAGAAGCTGAAACATAGCATGAAGTGGCAATTTTATTTTGTGATTCTTCCATGTTATGCCTTGAGAATGTTAAAGAAAAGTAAGAATGAGCTGCTGTAGATGCTGAGCTCTTTTTCTTTCTCATTGTTATATTATTCCTCGCTTGGCTACACTTCATAAATGTACTCCCTTGGTCTCAGAGCCCTTTATTTCTACATATTCTCCATTTCCATCCCTCTCATATCATGGCTTTTCAAAGCACAGTTCTTTCCCATCACTAAAAAAAGTGCCTTCCACTTCCCAAAATACATTCTTATCTTCCCACAGCCCATAGAAAAATGTGAAGTTACACCGTCCCTTCCTTGTTTCCTCCTTTAACCATGCCCAGGTCTTCTGATTTCCATTTCTACCAAGCAATCTAACTAATCTCTGTAAGGAAAATCTCATGCCTAGCCTTGCTAGGAAATCCACTTGAGGTGTTAAGCCCCATATTAAATCCTTTGTCTCCTTAAGTCAAGCATTTGGTACCCACAAGTTAAGTGGATTAATCACATGCCTTCTATAGGGTGCAGCCCAAAGCTGTAAAGCAGCTCCAAAATAAAGCTCCAAAATACTGCTGGCCTGTATGGACCCCAAATTTCTGTAACCTCCTTTCATCCCTCATGCTCAGAAATGTCAAGATGCATCTTTTATTATTTTATGAAGGCTATTTGAGCAGATTTAATGGTATTTCTGACGAGCTCTCTGACACCTCTCCTCCTCAGCTCCAGACCTTCCAAGCTCAGTGCTGCAGCAACAGACTGCCTGGAAATCCCACAGGTTTTCCCCTCAAAATCCATCAGCACGGCCCCATAACCCCACAACCAGAGGGGAAGATTGGGAGCAGCCTTTTTGCCCATTCCCTGCCCAGGCTGAGCAAGTCCCCTCTGTCTCTAGCCCTCCCTCACTCTGTTTCCAAAACATACACTAGTTTAAAATGCCAGCTCTGGAAATTTAACAATGAAGAGTAATGTCCTGCCTCTATATTTTGCCACCACAGTAACAAGATAGCGGAAAATATCACAGTCCCTGAGATATTTATACTGCTAGCATGGCTGCAAAGTATATCTGTATCTTAAAAAAGAGGGAGCTGAGGCACAGGAGGATTAAAGGCTATAGTTAAACTACCTACTGAGGCATCTCCAAGAGACTTATATTTCTGTGATTTGGAAGACTGAAGGAGTGTTTAGACCTCCTGTTCCCAGGCTGCCAGGCTTCGGCTCCCTGCAAGGAGTCATTTAAAAAGAAGTAAGAGTTGTACTCTGTTCCCATCTCTGAGTAACTTAGCACAAGGCAACACATCTCACTCACTATATAAAAAAACTTTCTCCTGCCTGAAGAGCAGGAGCTGAGAACTTCCCATTGTTCCTTTTTTAGCCCAGACCCTGGAGCTCATCTTCCAGCAGCCTGTGCATGATTCACTGCAGATAACAGGAGAGCACTGGCAGGAGCAGATTGAAAATCCCATCTGCCTCTAACTCAGTCCATCACTGCCACTGACATTTCATCAGCTCAGCACTTCAGAAACAGGGCCTGCACAACTGAATCACATCCATCACCCTGCTGCAGGCAGCCACTTCCAGCCCAGAGCAGGGCAACTTGATTAGACCTGCACCCATTCAATTACTTAGCCCAGATCTTGAAAGATACTCACCATGAGCTTCACAGCTTCTTTATAAAAGCAGCATTGCCCCCTAAATACACTTATCAGCTGTCTTTCCAAGGTGGCAAAGTGGCTGCAGGTCAGTCCAAGGAGGGTAAGAACACAGACAATGTACTAATGTTGGGTAGAAGAACACTGCAGTGTCTTGGGACCAACCTATTTCAGACTATCTATTTCATTTTCAACCCCTTCCAATAAGATTATCCATCATTTCCATCTACAGAGACTCATACCTGACAGGCCATGTGCCTCTACACAGATTTCAGGCACATTGCCTAAAAAATATACCATCCAGTACAAGTGGATTTAACCTCACTCAGGTGTAAGCACTACAACCTTTTCTAAGTTCACAGTTTAAGGGAGGGCTGAACACTTTGAAAGAGTAAAGTCTGCAGTGTTAAATCTACAGCTGTCCATAGGAAAAAAAGAAAAACCACCAAATCTACCTCATTTCACAAAAGAGCCCACTAAGGATATTTCCTTCCTCTCTTCTTCCCTGAAGTGCTCACATGCTAAATGAAACACTGGAGAATGCACAGGAAAAAAGGTCAGACAGTACTAGCAACGGGGGAGATATCTGCCTCCATTTCCCTTTGCTGAGAATTTTAAAATTCCCATAACTTCAGTGCTCCAGAGCACCAGCTGCACAAACCAACACAGTGCCACCGATTTGGACAAAACTTGGGTTCATTTGCAAACCAAGACTGGTGCCAGCAGAGGTGTTTGTGCATGCTGCTGGTTTGGAAGAAGAGAAATAGCACTGTCCTCGCGCTGAATTCCATCAGAATACGTAGGGCCTGGAGGAAGAGGTGAGGTGGAACAGGTAATTTATGCCCCAGCACACAACAAGCTTGCCAGCAGTGAGATTTGTCCTCTGTTCTCAAAGCCAGCACCAACTACAAAGCTGAGGGACAGGCAGGGGCAAGAGATGCCAAATTTTGCCCTCGGATGTTGATGTCAGCAGGGTTTGTGTATGAGGACGGAAGTCAGCCCCAAGTCTTTCTGTTCACAGCATTCAAGGTGTCTGGTGAACCAGCCGTGACTCACCTGCTGCTTGGCTACAATAAGACCAATTATGATTTTTATTATATTATTTATAATTTTTCTTGCTTATAAAATCTCAATAGAGCTGAACTACATTGAAATAGGCAGGCATGTGATAGTGTGAGTGAGAGGAGAGCCCAGGCCTCTTTTACAAAGGCAAATTCTCTAAAAATAGAGAAATGTGGTATGAGAAGCCAGATCCAGAAATGCTGCCAGAAAAGAGAAGACAAAATGAAATCCAACAGCTTTGACCAACCTTCTCTTGATGGAGCTTTTTCTGAAGCTCTTCATCTGCTGCTGCTTTTTCCACATATTTGCAAGGCAAATTTTGCTCCCCAATACACTGGAGTCAGACCAAGGCTACTTTACTTACTTCAGGGTGGTTACTCCAGACTTAGTACAGAATTTAGCCCCGTTTAACACATCACCACCTCCCCAGCTGTCACCCAGCACAGCACATTTGTTTAATCTGCAACTGCTCTTGTCTCGACATTCCTTCAGTAATAATTCTCCTTTCCTGAAGTCTCATTACAGCAGTGCAGGCATTTCTGGCCCTCGGTGCTGCAAGAAATTAGTGTAAATATGTGGCACAGGGAAGACAAATGAGACAACACAGCCTCTTGAAGAGTCACTACTTCCTCCAACCAGTCACTGGGAAGGCCTAATAGGCAAATGCAGGACAAAAATGGGTTTCAGGGAAATCTGGTCGTGGTTGGCCCTGTCGTCGCACGGATACAATGACTCTGCACTGACAGTCTTGACTTCACCACCCCCTCAAGGAGAGAAGCATGTTCCTCCGGAGGGCAATGACCGACCCAGTTAAGCTGTTACCGCTCTTTGATTTAAAAAAACGGGGCTTCAAACGCGGGTGTCCGGGTGGGAGGAGGTGTGCAAAGGCCCGATGCGGAGGTGCCGTCCCGGGGGGCTCTGGCTCCGTGCGGGGATGCTGCGGGACGCGCGGAGCATCCTCCCGGCGCAGGGCCGGGGCCGCGGGAGGGCAGCAGCGATTTGCGCTCCGGGACAAGGGGCAGCTCGGGAGCTGCCTTCTTCTGCACGGATTTGGGCAAGGGCGAACCACGCGGAACTGCTGCGGGTTTTTGTCTGGGTGAATGTGGGAAAAGTTACGGTGGCGTGTCACTAAGGAAGTGTAAATGCAGCCTCGGCAGTATCTCTCTTCTGGTTTATAAATCCTTGGGGTCAAACTCCTGATGATGGAGCCTTCTTGGCCAGGGGGTTGGGACAAGGAACAGGTCCCTTTGAACATCGTTTTCCCAGAATCGAGCTGACTATAGACAGTAAATGACAATAACCACCTGTGGGCACTGTTTTCTCTGTCTCTTTGGAATAATACATTTCTCTTTTGTACAGTTTTATTCACATGAGAATTTTCTCTGCTGCGATTGTGAAAATCCGTTGGGAAGATAGGGGAGAGCTGGAAGTCCCTGTGATGTGCATCCTTCTCTGTCCTCCCCCAGGCAAGCTGAGAGCTGGCAGGGCCCTGCTGGAGCTGCTCCTGAGAGCCACAGATGTCTGTGAGCTCTCCCAGCTCGAGGGGTAAAACCTGAACCTGTCCCAGAAAGGATTTAATGACCTGGGTGCTCAGATGATGCCCAGAGAGGAATTTACATCCTGGCACAGGTGTCACCACACCAAATACCCCTGCTCTGTGAGGTCACTCAGGGATCACCACCTGCCAAAGCCCCACTGCCCCCAGGCTTGGCTCAGGGGGAGAGCCGATGTCCCCACAGCCACCCCCACCTTCCTGCACCATCCCATTCCCCCTCTGGCACTGGGATTGGGTGTGCAGCTACTGCTTCACCCAGGGAAGAAAAAAGGTCTGAGTCCAGCAGGGCCACTGCTGACACTTCAAAGGGTGACTCCATTTAGGCTGCTCCCAGACAGGACTCAAACTAAGGGCTGGAGTGCTTCACAAATAAGCTCAGTTCTCTGCACAGTGGGGGGAAAGAAATTACCATATCTCTTCAAGTAAGAAAGTCTGGTGTCCCCAGTGAGTGACAGATGATGGCTAGTTTTATAACAGACACGTATAATGGCCTCACAGTCATTTTTAAAAGCAAATTCAGAGGTGAGGGGGCTAAACAGCCAATATGTGGCAAAGCCTGCTGTCCATTCTCGGGGCTTGTCCATCATTTGTTGTATCTTTGTATAAAATAAGTTGTCCCCTCCCTGTTCTCTCCCCCCATCCTTTTTTTTTTTTTTTACAATGGTAATGTTAAGCCAGAAAATAAGTTGACTTTGTAATGGCACATTAGGAAGCCTTGTGGCTGGAGCACCTCTCACATTCTCCCAGAAATACATTTCACAACATTCAATCCACCCACCGAGCATTCTGCAAATGCCAAGAATCATCCAAGCAAGTTTCCAAACTTTGTGCTGGGCTTTCTGACACAGGAGTTGCTTGTTTTGCTAGTTGAGATTCACAGTGATGTGGCATTTACAAGTAGCCTGAGATTCACAGTGATGTGGCATTTATGAGTAGCCCATAAAAGGCTGGTGGATAAGCATGATATGCCTATCAGCAGCATTATCAGGGATGCTGAGGGGGCACCACTCAGGGGTGGTTTATCAGTTGTCATAAGCAACCCTTCGACCTCTGGGGCTCTGCAAGAATTGACTCATCAGTTATTAACCCTGGAATAAGTTATTTATGTAACCAACTTTAGGATAAAGCCTGACTTTGCTTCCTTTGTGTAATGCAACAGACAACTCCAGAGGAGGAAATTATCTCCCTCCTGAAGTCAGGGGGAGCCTTTTTAATGGTTTTAATGAGATTGCCATCAGTCTCAAAGCAAACACACCTGCAGCACTTCTTGGGGGTGTTTTCCTTGTCAAGCCACTCTGTTACACCTTTTGGAGGGAACAGGTGGACCTGGTTTTCCAGCCATCAGCAGCAACCAGCCTTGATCAGAAGAGTGTGAACAAGGACAGCTGGAGCACATGGAATTCCCAAGCTCAATGCCAGATTTTCTAAACAGACTCCATCACAGCATAGGCAAGTGTCTTTGTGTTTAAAAAGGCAGCATGAGAAAGGAAAGTACATAAGATGAGGAAGTTATGGTGATCCCTTGCTCTCCTTCACCAAAGATGAGATAAGGCAAGGATTTTCTGAAAAATACTTGAAAATAGCCAATGCATTAAATGTGAACATGTAAAGATGTATAAATTTGTAACATGTACATGTAACATAAACATGTAAAAATTTATAGGAATTTTTATATGCAGAATCTTGGTGATTATTCAAAAGGGTAAAATTTCAGAATTCCAAGGAATTCCTATTTCTTAATTTCCCTAGGCCAAGTGAGAGGCATGTTCTCTACGTTGGCCTGGGTGATAAGGGCTCAATTCACAGTTCAACCATTTCACTTCCTTTTGCTTCTGTTTCCTCAAGCATAAGACAGAGCTCATCAGAATTTAGCCCAGACTTTGGCAATCTATTCTACCATTAGCTCTCAATTCTACCATTCTGCTCTCATCAACTCAGCAAGCCTCTCATTCTATTTTCAGGAGACACTTCAGCACCAAAGAGACTAATTGCACATACTGCAAGGAAGGCTTGGTCTCTTCAATGCTTAGCTCATTTTTGGCTCACAGGGCAAAATTTTATGTAAAAGCCTTAGCTGGGTGAAAGAAGCTGAGGACTACTGTCTGACAGGATGTGGCAGGATGCCTTCGTGGCTGCAGCAGGTCTGTGTGGTACAAGAGACAGCTTTGGGGTAAGATTATGTGTTTAAATACCTGGCCTTTTGAGGCCCCTGCCCACAGCACTGAGCCAGGCTGACCCCTGAGCTGCTGTGCCCAGCTGCAGCACGCACTCAGGGCTGGACATGACCCTGACCCAACCAAAGGCATGTAACACAGCAGCTGTGTTACAGCAACCAACTCCTCCCACCCTCCATGTCCCTGGGAAACCAGATCCGCTGTTGGGAAGAGTATTACCTTTTGCAGTGTGGATGAAGAGCCAGTTCCCATCTCTGTAGCCCCTCAGGTGAAGCTGCTATGAAGTGGTGTTGGCACTATGGGGAACTAATCTTGCCTATTGATAAGCATGTTAAACTTCTAGTGGGGATAGCTCTTCCAAGGAGAGCCCTGGAAGCCTGCAGGGATCCAGGCTTCTTATCTGAAGGTAGGCAGATGAGAGCAATTCATAAATTTGGGGTTCAGTGGGAGTTGTTCTGCTTTGGTTTGGTTTAAGACAAGCTCACATCCCCAGTCCTGCTCTATACAAGGCCCCCAAACTACACTGACCACATCTGAGCCATCCTGGGTTCTCCGGCCCTATCAGGAAAGTAGAACAGATTTTGTTCTGCTGAGCAGGAAGTAGCCACCCCAACAATCAAATCAGTCATGTTCAGCCAAGAGAGTGTACAGACTGAAATAATAAATTGTGACTCTGTTTTCCTTAGCACTGGATTATCCATGCTTCCTGTGCTTGCCATAGCTCCTTCTGATGCCATAGCTCCCTCCCTTTTTAGGATTCCCTGACTGGCATTGCCAGCAGTCCTCAGCCTCTTGGCCTGACTTTGGCATCACCACACCACTGGAAACTCTCTCTGAGTAAGGGGCAAGGGATCAATGTCTCCAGGGAATGAGTTCCTCTTTAAAGTTGCCACAGATCTTACTGCTGCTTCTCAATGAATGGTTTGACATCAGTCCTGCTCTGCTTCAAACATATGCATTAATTCAAGAATGCAGGAGCTGTGGCAGCCACAGAGATCTGACTCATCCCAGCTGCTCTCTGTGCATGTAGGTCACATGGAATGATATCCATCAGGATGCACAGTACAGTATATTCATTCCAAGGGCCAGTGACTCCTGCTTTGCATGCAATGCTTGGCAGGAGGTAAAGTAAGCGAGTTCATAACAAGCTTTAATTGAACAGAAACCTAGACATCCCCTTACTTTCCCAAACACCAGTGAGAGTGAGTCAGATTTCCTCCAGGCAAGTTACTATTTTCCACACCAAGCTCATGCAAGGTGTTCCCAGAATTTGTTATCCCAGAATTTCACTTTCTTTTCACATGTCTGTGCTCAGGCCCAAGAGGGGCAAGGTCAGACCTTAGAGGGGTCTGAGCACAGCTAAGAAAAGATAAGGTTTTAGCTCAGCTGTGGGGCATTTCTCACTACTTTCTGAACCACTGTTGGGATTTAAACAAGTGAAAACAACAAACAGAACAAAACAAAAAGCCCTGCTCTTGGTGGGCTACCCTTTAGTGGCACAATTCACACTGAGGGATCCTTGTTCATGCCTGAGACAAAACCAGGCTGAAAGGCAGCGTTCTTAGAGAACCTGGAGTCATTCGTGCACTGCTCCAAGTCCTCGAGGCTCTGAGCCAAATTCAGCCTCAGGACAACCAGAGGAGATGTGTTTAACCAGTAACAGGCTGGGCTTTGCCATGGGGCTTCAGTGGACAGCAGCTTCACTTCAACCCAGTGCAGATTCTCCTGATCAGACTTTGGGCCAGAGACATTAAACAGTGGATCCAGAACTGTACCTCTGAGGCACCAACAGAAGCAGGAATTTAAGACAGACTTTTCCTGGTGCAACCCCAGAGCTGCCTCCAGCCCCACAGGGCTGGTGACCTTTGTGTACCAAGCCCTGGAGCCTGATCCCCCTGAACAAAATGGAAAACTCGGGATGACAGAATATCCTGAGTTGGAAGGGATCCATAAGGACTATCAAGGCCAGATCAGAGTCTAGCCCTGTGCAAAAATGACAATGATTTCCCCCTGCCTGCCCCTGCAAACACAGACTCCACGTGGAGTTGCACCCCAGGGAGTAACTCAGCCATAATGATCTCAATACATGGAAGGCACAATACTCCATACATTTTGATTTGCACATTATCTCTCATCCCTTCATAGGATTTATTTCTCTGCTCCCCCTCCCCACAGCAAACTTTCTGGTGGTGAACCCTTTTGTCACTTGTCAAGTGTCAGTTGGGGTGCTTGCCATCTTGGTCTGGGTTTGTCTTTGGATTCACTGGCAGGAATAAAAGCTTCTTAATACCAGGAATGTGACAGGTGTCAAAAAAAAACTCTGAGATGTACTTCCAGTTCTGGTCAAAAAAACCCACACAATAAAATCAGATCAATGCTGAATGAAAATTACTTTGCCCTGAGAAAGCAGTTCCAAAATAACCAACAGCAACTGTGGCTCTGGCAACAACTGACAGATTTCAGATATTCAGATTTGGAATAACAGGGGTGGTTTGGGAGAAACTTGAGAAAATGCTTAGGTCTTGTCAGAGAAACAAGTCTCCAAGCAATAATGACTGATGTCTCAGGTTCTCTGGATATACTGAAAGAGGTGTATATCCTCACCCTCTTCCAGTTTATCAATACTAGAACGATGTGCTCGGATTTTATAAAGGCTTGACCAATCCAACAGCCGCTGGAGAAGACAATGGAAGCAAAGGTCATGAAAAACTAGTATCTCTAAATACTTCAAGCCCTCATCCTTATGTCTATGGGGTGAGAAGGAGAAAGTGAACCCCAAAACAACTTGTCAGGGTTTTATGCTTTCTTTCAAAACATGGTGCATTTACAGCTGCCAAAGGTTCCACCCCTGAACTGGAGGAATTGAGGTGTAAGTCAGTCGAGCAGTTTCCATCTCCCTGGGAATCACTTCCTCAACACAGATGTCAGGCAACTTTCCTTCACCCTCCTGCACTGTCAGGAAAACCAATCTGGAAAGTAGGCAAAAATTAAGATTATCTTCCCTAACACTGACAATCACGGGAAGGAAAACAGTAAACAAAACAAAACAAAAAAGTCAAAAAACGAACAACAACAACATCAACAAACATAAAACCCAACTTCCTGGGGAAAAAAGAAAAAACCCACCAAACACTGAAAAACACTGTGTAAAGTACCTGACAATGAAGCTGGTGTACAGCCAAGCTGCCATCATTATTGCCATCCTCTAACAGGGTAAAAGCATATTCTAGGTGTATTTTAAAAGTCACACTCCCAGCCCAAACTTCATAAAATCATTGGTTGGTTTATAAAAATACCTTTCACTAGACCTCAGTACAATCCTTTCTCCAGGAGTTTTCCCAACCTCCAATGCACTGAGCTCAGATGATTTTCTGCAAGCAATGTGTTTTATTAGTTTAGAGATTTCAGTTCTATTTAGCATTTTCCCTAACATTTGTTCAATCTCTCCTCAATTTCACGTGAAATTCCGCACCCACACTTTGAGGAACTCCCCTCTACTCCCCTTTGTGTTCTGAACCAGGTCCCTTCATCTGATGCTCCCTTCCAAGTTCTTCCCCTGGAAGATGAACAGACAATTCTTGTTGACACTCTCCATGTCATTCAGTCAAAAAAAATCTGCCCACACCTTACCTATTTCTAGCCTAGTCTATTATTCTGTGTTTCTGACCTGACACCCAGGGTGCCCACTCCACTGTTAGCAATGTAATTTAAAAGGGTAAAATATAGGAAACTGAGCTATACCACAGCAATTAGTGGGGCGAAAACCATATTGATTATTTCTTCCTTGACATTATTTTTCAATAAAAAACTGTACTTTTTCTCCACTAAAGACATCTAGTAAAAAAAATTATAAAAATGTACTTGGAGTTCTCCACTGAAAAATGAGGGAAAACAAAGGAAAATACCCAGCATTTATTGGTTTCATTTACCAATGCATTTCAAGTCAGAAATTCCAAAATAATAGAAGTCCATACTCCAAACAAATTTCTTGCTTAGTTCACAGGCAGAAAGTTTGTCAGGACTAAAATGATCCCTTCCTTCCTTCCTTCCTTAAACTTGCGGTGTAATACAAATCATGGAGGCGTTGTAATTCTGTGGAGAAAACGTTTGTGAGAGACCACTGATTCAGATTTGGAGAGGGTTGCTGTTATTCCAACTTGCTTAGTAAAGTATGTGACAGAGAACATAAGGAAATGGTGTCGATGCAATTCCCCATAAAATCAAAAAGGTGTCGAATTTTAAATCGGGGGCATAGCAGGGGAACGGACCAGGCTGTCTGAGTTTCAGTACCCACATGGGAACCCCCGGCGCTGTCCGTGGTGCTGATGGCCCCGACGGGGCGGGAGGCGCGGCCGGGACCTGCCGGGGGGCGGCCGCAGGATGCGCACCGCACATGACACAGACAGAGCTGGGCAGCGGCCACCCTGCCAAACGTCATCCTTCCCTCGGTGAGGAAGAGCGGTGCCATACCCCGGCCACCCTGCCAAACGTCATCCTTCCCTCGGTGGGGAAGAGGGGTGCCATACCCCGGCCACCCTGCCAAACGTCATCCTTCCCTCGGTGAGGAAGAGGGGTGCCATACCCCGGCCACCCTGCCAAACGTCATCCTTCCCTCGGTGAGGAAGAGGGGTGCCATACCCCGGCCACCCTGCCAAACGTCATCCTTCCCTCGGTGAGGAAGAGGGGTGCCATACCCCGGCCACCCTGCCAAACGTCATCCTTCCCTCGGTGAGGAAGAGGGGTGCCATACCCCGGCCACCCTGCCAAACGTCATCCTTCCCTCGGTGAGGAAGAGGGGTGCCATACCCCGGCCACCCTGCCAAACGTCATCCTTCCCTCGGTGAGGAAGAGGGGTGCCATACCCCGGCCACCCTGCCAAACGTCATCCTTCCCTCGGTGAGGAAGAGGGGTGCCATACCCCGGCCACCCTGCCAAACGTCATCCTTCCCTCGGTGAGGAAGAGGGGTGCCATACCCCGGCCACCCTGCCAAACGTCATCCTTCCCTCGGTGAGGAAGAGGGGTGCCATACCCCGGCCACCCTGCCAAACGTCATCCTTCCCTCGGTGAGGAAGAGGGGTGCCATACCCCGGCCACCCTGCCAAACGTNGTTTGAGTTTCAATACCCCAATGGGAATAAAAAAAAAAAAAAAAAAAAGGGGGCACACAAATTCCCGGAGGAAACTACTTAAATATTCTCTCCCCTCCTCTTATTCATTCGCTCCTTTCCTTTCAATCGGCGGGGTCCCATGGCGACCATCGAGGGAGAAAAGCATCCTCTCCAGNGTGAGGAAGAGGGGTGCCATACCCTCCCCCCAGGCGGCTCTGCAAAGAGCCGGGCAGGGGCAGCCGCAGCCCTGGAGGAACCTCGTGGTTCCCAGCATGACCGGGACCTTCCCAGACGTGGCTTCACTCGGGATAAGCAGCAGAGCAAGGAGGAGAGCAGCGCCTCTGGGATTATGCTTTGGAGCAGGTATGTGCATGCATGGGGCTGTGCTGAGCACCGCTGGAGCTAAAGGGCGAATTCTCCCTGCGGAGGCAAACGACGTGATCTTTCCCAGTAATTTATCTTACGTGTATTTACTTACGTGCATTTAAATCACTTGGGGATTAGCCAGGAGGTCTCATTCCTCAGGAGAAAATGTTCTATGGGGCTTGAATTTTAAGCTTATTCTTCTGAAAGCAGGGCAGTGTGCAGAATTACTGCAGAATAACTACCTATATTTTCTGGACAAATCTACATTCTCTCTATCTATATTCATTGTCTTTCAATTATGTTATTTATTTGTTTGAAACAATCTCCTGACATCAGTTCAGTGAAAACAGAAAATTACTTTACAGCAATGGAGCAGACCGATCAGCTCATCTGGTTTTTCTGTCTCTAAATACATTCAAACAGCTTCTTCCTTCCTCATGTTACTGCTGTAGAACAGCTGCTTTTGTATTTTTCAGTAATTAATTTGAAAGCATCCTTTTGGAAAGCGCTGTCTCCCTTTTTCCGTGTGGGTGCCTTGGTGCAGCTACTCAGGGAAACCCCACAGGCAGAGCAATCTTTGCTTATCCATAGCCAGCACAGGCAAGAGGGCTGTTCTGGTTTAGCTAATTCAGGCACAGACTCTCTAAGAATGCATAGCAACATTTCTCATTTATCCAGCTGGCTTCCAGCATGTCAAACAGTATGTTGGTTCCATGGAGTAGTGGGGAAGTAAAGTTGCCTTCTGCTTTCAAAAGGCCGTTTGTGTGTACGAGGCAGGATTCATAGCCAGATCTTTCTGGCAAAGGTTCTCAGATGTGGTTCTCGAAGGTTTGTTGTTAAAGTCACTCTTAACCACTTAAACAACTGGCTTGGTTTGCAGAAAAACTGGTTGCCAACCCAGAGGCATCCTTAAAAGCTTATTTGGGTGTCTAAATATGGATTTTTTTGAAACATGATTTATGAGTAAGCTTGATTTCTGATTTATTTTAAGCATTCTGGTCTCAGATGAGTCAGTAAGGGGAGGAATCTCTACACCTTGGACACATTTGAGGAGCTGTGCTCCTTGTCTCAAAGTAAGAGCTTGCAGACTCTCACTCCCCCGCAGCTCTCCTGTGAGGCCTCTGTTTGCAGAGCTGTGCAGTGCAATTCCCACACCTGGGTCACACCATATGACCTCCATCTGCATTTTCCTTTGCAGCCCCACTGGGCACCCTCTCTCAGGTGCTTAATAGAGAGCAATTTCAGTCAGACAACGCAGAACAAAACCCTAACATCCTCAGGTGGAATCAGCTCACCCTTCCCACCAGTTCTCCCAGCACCAAAACATGACACAGCCCTTGTGTGTTTGGGATTTCTGCATTCCAGCAGCTTCCATTTTCCCCTCTGGCAGGCAGCAAACGTGGTTCTTGCAACTGGCACCCTGTCCACGAAGGCATCTCCGGATCAGGGGCTATCAGCAGGCTGGCACCTTGCCTCAGTGGCTTCTCCTAGGCTGCTTTTATCCTCCCCAAGCTTTGCCCAGCAGAGACCCTCCCTTCCCACAGTCATCTCCACATCAGGCATTTCCAACCTAACTTCGAGCTGTGCATGGCCTTCAGACCTCCCAGCAGCCAAGCTGGCATAGGAAGACTGAAATGCTCTCACTGATGGCCATATCCTGTGGCAGAGGCCTGTGTGAATGCTGTTCCACTGCTCATAAAGGTCTGCTCCTCTTATTCCTACCAGATATGTCCTCCTGGAAGCATCTCAGGCATCTCTGGTTATAAGCCACCACTGGCACCCCACTCTCTGTCGCCGTGTCTGGCACAGGGACCTGTGCCCTGTGAGCACCAGTTCCATGTCAGCAAGAAGGGCCAAGAGCCATGTGACAGGAACTGTCACATCCCAGCACAAATGTTTGCACCAGTGCAAAAATCCTGTTACCGCATTAAGGTCTTTCGTGATGAGAAAGCTGTTTTCACAAGATCTCCTGTCAAGAATTCCTTTCTACATAACCTTTGCACACAAAACCAGCAGTGAAAAAAAAAATTCCTCAGGTTTCCTAGGGGGAGAACTTGTGCTCTCTGCTGGTGGGAGGGTGAGCTGAGCTGCCAAAGTCCTCGCTGTAGCTGCTGGTGCATTTTCCCTGTGGGGAAGGGGGTGAGAATTTCCAAGAGATGGGCAGAGGAACCAGCCAGGCATGAGATTCACCACCACTTATCTGTCAACACCCACATGGCAAAGCAGCCCTGGTAAGCACTGTGCTCCTCACATCAAGCAGAAGAATGTGCTGTGCTGTGGGCAGGGCCTGGTCTTGCCAAAAATTAATGCAAGCACGTGGGAGAGAGCATCTATATTCTTACCTCTGAATCACGAATGGGTACAGACTAGCCATGCCCAAGGACAGACTCAATCCCCATTAGGGAGGACAAAAAGCCTCCAAAGCTGTATTTCAGCCTTCTCTACACTCTTCTTGGACAATTCCAGTAGGTGGAAGCTGTTGTGACAGCAGAGCTGGAAATTAGGTCAGTCCTTCTTCTGCTTGCTCCCACTTTTTCATGCCTACACAGTCACACTGGGCACAGATCTGGGTTCTGCCACCATCTTTAGATAATAATTTTTCAACATTTAGGGCTAATCTGGAGTTTTGCATACTAATCCCAGCAGCTGGAGGATAAAATAAAGTGAAACCCTTAAACCTGCAGGAAACCCCTTGTCCTTTGGGGGCAAGACATACATCTCCAGGAAGAGACTTGCAGCCACTGTGTACCTGTTTGTAAACAGTGTGGTGCCCTCTGAGGAGGTGAGGGTGTCTATCTGGGTAACACTAAGCACAAATCTGGCTCATATTTTACCACTGCCTGTACCTGGACCAGAGCATGATGTTGGGTGTAAGTGGAATCTGCAGTTACACTAAGGGCTCCTTCTCAGTGCCAACAGAGAATAAACATCTCAAGGTTTAGGTGCATGAATAATTACTGGGTTTTAGCAACTTACCCCAGGTTAATAGACCTACAGTAACTTCCTCTAGGCCAGTCTTAACCCCCAGTAAAAACATGAGAAAAATCCATTGCCTCCAGATGCAGGGAAAAGCCATTGCTCCCAGAACATTTAAAACCACAATGAACTTCAGGAGATGGCAACATTTATTAAGGAGACTCGGCCAATCCTGAGTGACTTGTGACTTGTGACTTGTCTACAGGTTTGAATCCTGCTTGGTCATCAAAATCATACCTTGTGGAATTGCCCTCAACTCAGTGTTCCAGGTCACAGCAGTTACTCCAGGTGTGAAGTGACAGAGCCAGAATGAAGAGATGGACACTGTTCTTGTTCCAGTTAGCTACTGCATGTCTCACTCCTTACTAAGCTCAGTTAGAAGGATGAAGCTAAAAAAGGATTCTTCCCCAAGCAGCCAGTACAAGAAATAAAATTTGATTCCAATCCCAGCAGCTGTTGCAGTGTAATATCCTTGTGCTCAGTTTTAATACCTTGTTAAAACAGTCAGAAAATAACTTGAAGAGTCAAAGAAGGCTGATGGCTAAGAGTCTGCCTGAGTGCCCTGAATTTCCTCCAACATACAGCAGATATTATTTAGATGCGCTGAAAATTAGAAAATTTCCTTCTTTTATTTGATTCCATCCATATTTCCCACTCCCATGACCTTACCCCTCAGTACAGGCTGGGCCCTCAGATCCTGATGTGAGATGTAAAAACACAGATCAGCTTGCTCAATCAGTTCAACTCAGAAGCTTTTACCATCAGCTGAGCCATGTCCACACCAGCACTGAGAGCTCCATCCATGATCCAGTCCATTCTTAGAGTCACGTCACCCTTGGTTATCCAGGCTGCAGGACAGGGATCTCCACCAGCTGGGCCAAGCTAGAGAGCAGGCAGCAGCACCTGAGCTGTGGGTACAGGTCTCAAAGGCTTCACTGCACTCAAAACATGTTATTCTCCTGATAAAATAGGGGCAGGTGTTTCCTATCCCCACACACTGGAATGCAGAGAGTGAGGAGGAACATGCTTTACCTCGAGAGGTTTTCAGGCTTTGCTCAGAAGAGCTGCCCAGAGGATAGAAAGGCCTTGGTAAGAGGAGCAGGGCAAAGAGCTGAGCACTTTTCTGAGCACCAGAGCAGAGAGGAGGACTGGCAGGGAAGCTGTGTGCTCACAGGAGCATGTGCATCCGCATTCCTCCCCGGGAAGCAGGAGGACTAAATGGCCTCAGTGTGCACAGCAAGGGACAGAGAGAGGCTAAAACACAAAGGGATCCCTCTGCTACCAAGGGATTTCTGCATTGGCACAATGCACACTGGGCAGTTCACCTGAATTTAGGCAGAGTGGATGTCACCTTCTAGCATCTCACAGCCAGACAAAAGCCCCCCTCCCCCACTCTGATCCAATTTACTCCCAATGTTGATTACACTCAGTTAGATGAAGCATTTCTCTTCCAGTCTGGCAGCTCTTCCCGGGATACTCTCCAGAGAGGGAAGTTTATGGAGTAAATGACCAGCTTAATGCTTTTGAAATAATTTGCTGGGCCAATGCTTGCCTCGTGTTTTGCAGCTATGATGCAGAGAGGTAAAAAATGTTGAATAAAAAAGCCCCTCTGCTAGTGCTTAGGTCAAGTAATGTACAATGATCTGCTTATTTAGCTGCACTTCTAATCTTGAAAAACACTAGTTGGGAAACAAAATGGTTTTTCTTTTGATTAAAGATTTTTAAAATCCCATTTACTGCATTCCTTTGTGCATCTTATTAGGTTTTGCTCTTCCAAATTGCAATGGGTGCTGCATTTTTAGACAGGACAGTGAACATGCAAACACACAGCGACTATGCCATATGGGTTTTGTGCAACAGCCAAGCATACGTGGCAGTGATTTCATGAAGTTCTTGTGGCTCAAATAGTTAATCTCTAAATAACAGATCTGTTCTGGAGAGCTATCAGCTCAAAATGGAGCTATTTGGTTTCCAATCTGCAAATTAAGGTCAGTAAAATGGAACTGTGGCACCAGGAAATCCCTCTTCAATGATTATGAGTCATCTCACATGCTCTTTCTTTTCTAAAGCTAATGCACAAAAAAGTAGGTTTTTAAACAGAAATACAGAAAGGCCTCATACCAGTTTTAAAAGGATTCCCACTCAAACACGCTTGAAAGACAAAGTGAGATTTTTGGCACTGCTGAATCCATGCAAACTCGTAATTTCTGGAAAGCAGCCATTCACGTCAGTCTTATATTGGTATAAAGGGAAAATTAATACAAGCATTTCTGTTAACTAAAAATGTAGTTAGGCCTCACCTACTTGCTATATGTAATTTTTACTTGTGCTTCTAAAGTTTTGCTTCTGGACCTTCAGGGCAGTGGGAGTTGACAGAACTCATCACTGGTTTTTATGGATCTGACATTTGCAAGTTAAATGGTTCACTAACACTTCAACCATATTTCAGCAAACAATGCAGCAAACATAAACATGAGAATTGGGGATAGATGTAGCAAGACATGGTATCTCCAGTTATTTGCATCTCAGACCCATGAAGAGTTGTGCCTATGCTGAGCTTTTTATGGCCATGTTTCCTATTGGAGCATTACTCATAATGTAAAAGTTCAAGTCTCCACTATGAAAAGCAGACTCATAAAAACCAGAATTGCTCACTGAAGAAAAAATATATGATGGGCCATAGACACTCAGATTCTTAGTACTAAATCAGGGCATGATCTCAGTGCCACATAAGGAAAATAGGCTTGAATAGAGATCATTTAAAATAAAATAAATTAGTATCTGGTTCATTTAAAGAAAACATTATCTATGACTAGGAATGCAGGAATCTCAGAGTACAGTGGTTAATCAGATGGCATTTAACTTTTTTGAAAAATAAAACAAGTAATTGCTGTACAACCAGTGAAACCCTAGGCTCTTAGTTAAACTCCCTATAATTGCACCTGTATTTTCACCTGTGCCTCGTGGGCAGTGTGCTAAATGACCTGGGAGTTTTCCAAAGAAGAATCAAAAAATTCAGCATTAGCTGTCCCTCTGTTCAGTGCCTCTCCTGTCTCCTGTTCCACTGACAGTGAGGAAAGCAGCACCACAGGAGAACCCTCTGTGCTGGACGTGGGCAGCTCTTCCCACCCTCGTGCTGCTTCCTCTGCCAGCAGAGTGCCAGCACAAGGCAGCTGGATTCATGTCCTGGGATTCTCCTTCCTCTGGACACCCACTGGTTGCTCTCCTTTGGGGTCACACTCTGTTCTCTGCCCAGGGCTGCTCAGTTCCTGTCCTCTCCAGGCCTGTTTGTGGGTAACCCAAGCTCTCCTGTGAACAGTGGCTGGGCTGACTCTTAGGCAAGGTGCACCAGAAAAAAAGCCAAAAAGTACTATCTGGGCACTACAGCCCTGTAACTGTTTTGGGATTTACCCATCTGCAAAACGAAATGTGTCAGGTCTGAGCAGACGTGGAGAGCAGATTTGGCTCACAAGGAGAAATATCATGAGAACAGTGTTAGCAAGTCTGCCTATTTTAACAGCTTAGAAATTTCATTTCATTCTTGTACCAGACTTCCACTGCTCTTCAGTACTGGTCAAAACATTTCATCTGATTATTCTTCTATGAAGCTTAATTTGTACAGCTGGCTATTTTTAAATGGCAGATGCTTCTGCATGGCAAGAAGGGAAATTAAGGAAGAAAATTATCCCATAATGTTCCTTTCTATCTAGTTAATAGCCTCCATGGGTATTATTTTAATACAGATAATTTTAACAGGTAATTTAGCAGGTTGCACTGACAATGCATCCTGCCACTCTGCCAGACACAGCAGCCCAAATGCCCTGCCAACAGCTAGTGACAACAGGATTTCTCCATGGAAGCAGATCCATCCAAAGGAGGGTGGGGAAAGACAAGCAGGAGTCCTCTGAGAAATCGGGAATTATCTGCCAGTTAATTTCTTTGTAAGAAAACAAAGAAGAAAGGCAACCAAGGATGAGGGGGAAGGCAAGGCCAGGCTGGGCAGTACCCACAGCCCTGTGGAGGCTGTGGATGGGGATCCACAGAGGAGGGGATGAGGGACAAGGGGCAATGTACAACCTGCTGATAGTGCCCCCTCACATGACACAAACAGTCACAGTAAGTACAGGCTCTAAAAAGCTAGAGGAAAAGAAATCTTCTATAACCACACCAAGCAATTATTACTTCACAGAATCACAGAATCACAGAATGTCTGGGTTGGAAGAGACCTTCAAGATCATCGAGCCCCAACACCTCAGCTAAACCCTGGCACCCAGTGCCACATCCAGGCTTTGGTTAAACACACCCAGGGATGGTGACTCCAGCACCTCCCCGGGCAGAACATTCCAGAACTTTATCACTCTTTCTGTGAAAAACTCCATCCTAACATCCAGTATTTCCCTTGGTGCAGCTCGAGGCTGTGTCCTCTGGTTGTGTCAGCTCCTGGAGACAGAGCCCAGCCCCAGCTGAGCACAGGCACCTTTCAGGGGTCACTGTTCCACTGTGCTGAGGTCATCCCTGAGTCTCCTTTTCTCCAGGCTGAGCACCCCCAGCTCCCTCAGTGGCTCCTCACAGGGTTTGTGTTCCCAGCCCCCCACCAGCCTCGTTGCCCCCTCTGGACACACTCAGGGGTCTCAAGGTCCTTCCCAAACTGAGGGGCCAGAACTGGACACAGCACTCCAGGTGTGCCCTCACCAGTGCTGAGTACAGGGGCAGAATGACCTCCCTGCTCCTGCTGGCCACACCATTCCTGATCCAGGCCAGGAGCCCTTGGCCTTCTTGGCCACCAGGGCACACTGCTGGCTCGTGTTCAGTACCCCCAGTGCCCCCAGGTCCCTTTGCCAGCCACTCTGTCCCCAGCCTGTAACACTGCAGGGGGTTACTGTGGCCAAAATGCAGGACT
>VXAX01000433.1:0-33015 GCA_013399835.1 Leptocoma aspasia | reverse complement strand
CTGGAACCTCCCCAGTGAGCCAGGACTGCTGGTAAATGATGGAGAGCAGCTTTGCAAGCTCATCTGCCAGCTCCCTCATCACCCTGGGGTGGATCCCATCTGGCCCCATGGATTTATGAACATCCAAGTGGCCCAGCAGCTCTCTGACTGCCTCCTCTTGGATAATGGGGGATCATTCTGTGCCCTGATACCATCAACCAACCCAAGAGAACAGTTATCCTGAAGGCAAGTCATCTTCCCACTAAAGACTGAGGCAAAGAAGGCGTTAAGCACCTCTGCCTTCTCCTCATCTGCAGTTACTGAGTTCCCTCCCTCATCCAATGAAGAACAAAGGTCAGCCTTACCCTTCCTTTTACCATTAATATATTTGTAGAAACATTTTTTATTATCCTTTACAGAAGTCACCCTTTTGAGTTCAAACTGAGCTTTTGCCTCCCTAATTTTTTTCCTACATACTCTAGCAGCCCCCTTAAATACCTCCTGAGAGACCTGACCCTCCTTGCAAAGATGATATATCCTCTTTTCACTCCTAAGTTCTTCCAAAACCTCCTTGCCTCCTTTTTTTCTTCCACATCTGATGATTTTTTTGCACTGCATTATTGAAGGAGACATGCAAAACACCACAAGGGACAAGATCCCAAATTCATCCAGTGGCCCTGTGCTTTCAGGCTTCACTCTGACTAAGCAGACAAGGAGAAAATAATAGGTGGTAGATGCAGAGCCAGAGTAGACACAGCAAAAAGCATCAGTGAAGCACTGAAAAAAGCCCATCAGAAAGCAAACCTGGAAATCTGGATCACTTGGAAAGCTGAGAAGGATGGTGGTGGCTTTTTGAGCTTGTTCATTTGGCTCCCAGGATGAACTTTGATCTTGCGGTCATTAACTGAATCCTGATTTATCTTGCACAGTATCAAGCTCTGGAGTTCAGCATTCTCACAGTAGACCCATAGAAAAGGCTTTGTATGTCTAGTGAGTAAAAGGCTTTCCATGTCAAGATGATGACTGAAAGGACATCAGACAGCAGCAGGGTGTTTGCACATGTATAGCCACTAAAATTAGCTATTTTTCTATTTTACCCCTGCGACAGGCTAAGGCCAACCGTACCATCCGGCTAAACTCAGCACTGGAAAGGATCTAGCAGTACAGGCATAGAACAGGAGGCCACACCCATCACATTCTACGGTGTGTCTGCCAGGAGGGTGCAGGAGAACAATTTCACACAGGTAACACCCTCAGACAAACTGTAGTTCACAGGCAGTGACATTTGACAGGTGATAGCTTTGGTGTCACCAGTCGGGGACATTGTTATTGCACGGACAGGACGATGGCCCAAAGTGAGCACCCCGAAGGCTGTCACTGAAGGGCTCCCAGAACTTCAGCTCACTTCGTCCACAAGGCTCTACGGATCACTCAAGATCAAACCAGCCATTCTTCCAGAGGTGTGGGGCTGGTGGTGAGGGTGCTCAATCCCAGGAAGTCTCCTTGGGCAGCACCCCAGCCCCACGGGAAGGGCTGCCCACCGCAGACATTGTGCTCCAAGGAAAACCACACAAAAAGGGGGCTATAACCTGGTCTGGTCAGGGCTTGTGGACATACATGGTAATGGTCCAGAAATGTCTCTGGACTGAGGCCTCTTATTACCTGGGGACGCTCTGTGTTGACCAAGGCGTCCTGTGCTTCTCGTCCCCCCCACAAAGGCAGGGTTGGGGTCATGGTGCACATGGAGCAGATGTGGAGTGGGGCTGTGAGGAAAAAAAGTGAAAGGGCGTGAAAGGGCATGAAAGGCTGGCAGCCACCTCAAACCAGCCAGGGAATGGGGTGGGATCCCCGTGACACAGCCTGTTGTAGCACCAGCTACAGCGGAACCCAGAAGCTGTATTTCAGTGTTAGCCCAGAAATACAGAAGTCACAGCATGTATTTCTACTACTGAGAATATTGTTTTATAGGTTAAGATGGGCTTTACATACACAGATGTTCAAGAGAACCTTTTGTCTCCTCTCTGTCTGCAGCCTGAGCAAAAGACGTGTCCGGGTTTGCTCACAGCATGGATAACAGCAGCGGTCCTGTTCTTCTCCTTACCTTGCTCCTGCTGCAGAACACGAGCAGCCCCGAAGCCTCCACCCCTCCTGCTGGCTACGAGATGGCAGAACCTCGAGCCCCAGGAGCCGGCTCCAGCAGGAACCACTCTCTGGTGGAGTACGGGCTGAGGCCGGGCGAAATCGCAGCTGCCGGCGTGGTTTGGGGAGCGCTGTGGCTGATCTCTGTCCTGGGAAACTTCCTCGTTTGCTTAGTGATCCACAGGAGCAGGAGGACGCAGTCCACCACCAACTACTTTGTGGTGTCCATGGCCTGTGCAGACCTGGTGAGCAGCGTGGGGAGCGCGCCCTTCCTGCTGCTGCAGCTGAGCTGCGGGCGGTGGATGCTGGGCAGCGGGGTGTGCCGGCTGGTCAGGTACCTCCAGTACCTCACACCCGGGGTCCAGATCTACGTGCTCCTCGCCATCGGCGTGGATCGGTTCTATACCATTGTCTACCCCCTGAGTTTCAAAGTGTCCAGGGGAAAAGCCAAAAAAATGATTTTGGCCTCTTGGCTCTGTGGTGCTCTGTTTGCGTCACCGGCCTGTTTTCTCTATGGCTCCAACAGCGACCACCACTGCAACTTTTTTCTCCCCGGTTCTTGGCAAGGATCTGCCTACAGTATCATCCACCTCCTCTTGGTGTTTATGATCCCATCCCTCCTCATTATCCTTTTTTACCAGAAAGTCATTAAGTACATTTGGAGAATAGGCACGGATGGAATGACTGTCAGGAGAACAACAAATATTGTTCCAAGAACAAAAGTAAAAACCATCAAAATGTTCTTAATGTTAAACTCAATGTTTCTCCTGTCCTGGCTGCCTTTCTTCATGGTACAGTTGTGGCACCCACAGGAAACAGACTACAGAAAGAGTTCCTTGCTTTTTCTGGCCATCACCTGGATCTCTTTCAGTTCCTCAGCCTCTAAGCCAACACTCTTCTACATCTATAATGCAAACTTCAGAAGAGGGATGAAAGAAACTTTTTGCATGTCTGCCATGAAATGCTACAGAAGCAATGCATACACCATCACAACCAGTTCCAGGATAGCAAAAAAAAATCATGTTGGTATTGCAGATATTCCAGCTACAGCCAAAAGTGTCACCAAAGACTCCACCTATGATGCTTTTAACAGAGAGGCCAAGGAAAGAAAACTTGCCTGGCCTATTCCATCCAATCCTCCAAATACGTTTGTCTAGTGGGCTTCATTGTTTTGAAAAGTTACTCTGTACCCCCAGAAGAAGGAGTTTTCTCTCCTTTGGAACCAATGTATAGCTACATATTTTTAACCCAGCTTTTTTTCGGGGTGGGGGGAGAAGAGATGTTTTATTTTATTAAATGCNGCTCCTCGCCATCGGCGTGGATCGGTTCTATACCATTGTCTACCCCCTGAGTTTCAAAGTGTCCAGGGGAAAAGCCAAAAAAATGATTTTGGCCTCTTGGCTCTGTGGTGCTCTGTTTGCGTCACCGGCCTGTTTTCTCTATGGCTCCAACAGCGACCACCACTGCAACTTTTTTCTCCCCGGTTCTTGGCAAGGATCTGCCTACAGTATCATCCACCTCCTCTTGGTGTTTATGATCCCATCCCTCCTCATTATCCTTTTTTACCAGAAAGTCATTAAGTACATTTGGAGAATAGGCACGGATGGAATGACTGTCAGGAGAACAACAAATATTGTTCCAAGAACAAAAGTAAAAACCATCAAAATGTTCTTAATGTTAAACTCAATGTTTCTCCTGTCCTGGCTGCCTTTCTTCATGGTACAGTTGTGGCACCCACAGGAAACAGACTACAGAAAGAGTTCCTTGCTTTTCCTGGCCATCACCTGGATCTCTTTCAGTTCCTCAGCCTCTAAGCCAACCCTCTACTCCATCTATAATGCAAACTTCAGAAGAGGGATGAAAGAAACTTTTTGCATGTCTGCCATGAAATGCTACAGAAGCAATGCATACACCATCACAACCAGTTCCAGGATAGCAAAAAAAAATCATGTTGGTATTGCAGATATTCCAGCTACAGCCAAAAGTGTCACCAAAGACTCCACCTATGATGCTTTTAACAGAGAGGCCAAGGAAAGAAAACTTGCCTGGCCTATTCCATCCAATCCTCCAAATACGTTTGTCTAGTGGGCTTCATTGTTTTGAAAAGTTACTCTGTACCCCCAGAAGAAGGAGTTTTCTCTCCTTTGGAACCAATGTATAGCTACATATTTTTAACCCAGCTTTTTTTCGGGGTGGGGGGAGAAGAGATGTTTTATTTTATTAAATGCCTTGGGTTTGATGCATTTGTTCTATTTCATTTCGGTTACTACATTCTGCTTTGGGAAACTCCTCTCCCACAATCACAAGTAGTGCTTATCTGCAAAACAAGAGTCCTTACACTCTCTATCTGTAGGGAGAAAGAAAAACTGCTCGTTTTAATCCCTCTACAGGATGGGCCACAGTGCATAAATACCTAAATCCACCCAAAGCCATCTAGGCTTCCTTCCATTATGTCCCCACAAATGCAGTTGCTCTGGGGTTGTCGTCCATCCTGTTGAGATCTCACAGGTAAGATGTCCATATGAGGGCCCTGTTGGCTTCAGCCTGAGCCCCCTGGCCTCATCAGTGACAAAACTCCCACTGGGCCAGCAGGGTCAGCATGGGGCCAGCACTGGATGCTTCTGCGTCTTTGTCCTTGCATCCCTCTGGAGTCCTCATGGTCTGAACTGCCCAGGAAAAGTCCCCTCCTTGGTCTCACCTTCCCCAGGCCCTCAAGCTGCTTCTACCTCCAGCCTCGTGCACCCAGCCAGAGGTGGGCACAGCCAGGAAGAAGAGCTGCTGAGCAAAAGGGGCCACACCTGTGCTGGGCACCCAGGGCCTCCTCACATCTGAAATTGGCTGTGTCCCCTGGTCTGTGCCCCTTCTGCTGAGGCACGGCTGTGGCACCTGCAGCAAAGAGTGGCCTTTTCCAAACAGGAGCAGGAAGGCGAGCTCTGTAGTCCCACGCTGGCCTGGCACCATCTTCCACTGTTTGGGCACGTTTGAAGAGGTCCCTAACAGGTGTCCCAGAGGACACGACCTGCAGGGCACCTGTGGCTGCAGGTGGAGCCGACTCCTGCTGCTCTTTCTCTGCCAGCACAGTAAGAAAACAACCCAATGGGAGTGGCTGGGTCTTCAGTCCTGCTGGGACAGGGAATGACAGTGGAGACCAGGGGGAGAGGCAGGAACTTCTTTGCAGGCCCCTGTCCCCACCAAGGTTAACGAGCTCCTGGGAAACAGGCGCTGTGTGTGGGGGACATGGCTCTGTGGGTGTGTACACCTTGGGTCCTGCCTCTTGAAGGATGAGCTCTGGAGGCAAACTGGGATTCCTCCCTAGGGGATGTAGGTCCACTTGTATCACTAGGAGGAGGTAACAACGTGGTTAGGTCCCAGAAGCTCTATTTCAGTGCTAGCTCAGAAATACAGAGGTGCCTTGAGCATCCAGGCAGGGAAAACATAATCTAAGAAGCAGATGGATTATTGATTGTGTTATTTTTCAGGGGGTGGTGTAGTCAGCAATGAGAGAACATGTGCGGGACTCTCACCATTTGTGCTGCTTGGAAACCCCAAGGTTCCCCAAGCTCAGCTATGATCCATCTGACAGAGAGCTGGCTGGCAGCTCACAGACCCATCTGTCCTTTCAACCCCACTCCAACCCCTTTTCTTGCCTCATGCTCACAAATCTGCTGATGTTCTCTCCCATGAAGGCACCAGTGCTCGGGCAGGGCAATGTCTGTAGAGGGGGTGGAAAGCAGGAGGAAGGACTGCAAGGGTCTGGCAGGTAAAGAAGAGGACCTAATGAAAGGAAGAGGAAGAAGAAGGGACTGTAAACTGAGCCATTCTCATTTAAAGTGGACTTTCTGAATGAAAATTTCTTCACCCAAAATCATCTATACTTCCTGAAAGAGAGAGCCTTTTTTTCCCTTTTTTCCTTTCCTCCAGTTATCAATCTCATTAATAAGAATTGGATTGTGTCTATGTGTGGAATATTGATTTATTTTCTCAATTCCCATAGCATTGCCCAAAAGTACAGTAGCACACTCTCAGAAAACACAGGTAACTATTTATCCTCTAAATTAGGGCAGCACAAGCATCCTGTTGGTGAATTCCCCTCACTCTGCTGGATAAATGTGGCCCATTGAAGGTCCAGCCCAGGCTGCCACACGCCTTGCCTGCAAAGATTTCTTTTTTTTTAATTCTTACTAAATTGACAGGAGAGTTCTGTAGGGTTCAGAGTGGAGGTCTGTCCCTCCCACTACTCATTGTTTACTTGAGAACAGGGCAGAGAAAGCAGAGAAGATAAAGGACTCCTGACACATCCTCCCAGCCTCCAGCTGTCACTGGTAGGAACAAACACCCCTCACAGGGTAGCTGCCAAACAGTGGTGCTGCTCCATAAATCCAGAGCAGGTCCAGAATGACCTAGTCATAAAGTCTGAAGGACAGGACAAACAGTCCCACACTGCTTGCTCAGAGCCCATCTGAGCAGATTTTACCATTTTGCCTGAAAACCAAGGATTTGACCTCTTTTCTGTTGTGGATCTCAAGTACTTTCTTCCTATTCTTTATCTTCTTCTCAACTAGTTCTGACAAAATCAGTACATGGTGAATAGTTGGTCCTCTTCCACTCTCCCTGGGCCAGTCTTGGGTTTGTAAACCTCTGTCACAAATTCTCAGTTATTTCTTTCCCCAACTTCATTTCTTGCATAGAACTGGCTCCAGACCAGCCTCTCCTCAGAGCATGGCCAAACGTCCTCGAGCCCAGGCTATCAGAAGCACTTCACACTCAAGGTATCCTTAAAGCATCATGGACACTTTGATCCCAGGTGTTAAAGCAGGCAATGGAAGACGGTGTGCAGTGTCAGCTATCCCTCCTCATACTTCTGTTTCAAAACCTCCAGCTCTCTGCTGTCTGCTGGCAAGAGAAATCCCTAGTCACAACCCCCTCACAAAAGGATTCTCTTTTTTTTCTGCTTTCAGAGCAAATGTGGCACACTTGGGTTCCTGTTCATGCCTGGAGCCTGAAAGTGCAGCAACAGTGAAAGTGAATAGAACAAGAGCAGCAGGTACTACAGGGTGTAACAAACAGGGCTGACTGTCTCCCTCTGCCATCAACAGGGAGCAGGAGCACATGTGTTGGAGCCCCAAGCTGACATCCTCTGAGGAGAATCTCTGCTGGCAATGTGGGAGTGGGAAATCCCTTTTGCTGAGAAATAATCCTACATGTCTGGTAAAAAACTTCCTTCCGCCTCCTCTATGACACAAAGTAGGGTTGGAAGAACCCTCACTGACCACAGGAACACTTCCAGTATGTATTTCACAAATTCAGAAATCCCCATTAAATAAGGATCTGATATTTCTCATTAAAGCCACTAGCAAAAAACTCCCATGAATTAGGAAATGAAAGGACCTTGAAAGCCAGGGTCCAGTATTTTCTGTCTGGTTCATATTCTGACCTGGTTGTTTCTTGCTGGAACACCACCATATGCTTAGTTTTTCTTTGCCATTTAATTGTCTCTGAGACAGTAAAATCAGGTCTAGGCTACGTAGGCCAGGTCAATTTTGCAACATTATTTTCAGCTTTGGATTGGATATTGAAACACAACAGTTGTTCTTTTGGTTAGTAGTTTTATTAAAGAGAGGGAGCTGAATAGAATGAGCCCTGAGGTCACAGAGGACCACAGGGTCATGGTTATCCCCCTCCTGCTAGGTCAGAGTCCAGAGGCACACAGGACACTTGTTTCTTCAAGTCTACCATGTTTCCCCACCTTTCAAGAGGTTTTTCACTACAGAAGGTGGCCAGGAAAAGTCCAGGATTGCCATGACTCAACAGCTAGGGACACAATGTCCCCAGGCTGAAAGAGCTGGTAGTTCTGCACTGACATCATGAAGGCTGGAGGCTGGGTCTCTTAAAGCACCTTTCCACATCAGTAAAATCCCAATCACACTTGTATCAGACTGAGCTTGGCTCTGCTCGCTGTGACTTCTTCTAACCCAGACTACACTGGTAAAAAGACAAGAGCAAGGAGAAAGCTTTCTCACTCCTTCCATCATTTTAGGACAGATGATGAACAGATGGACAGACGGGTTTAGGACAGATGGGTTTGGTAGCACCAATGCCAGGTACCTCCTGGTTTGCCAAGGCCCCAGAGGTGCCAAAGACAAGAGGCAGATCATGGATTATCTAAGCAAGAAATGGAAAATTCTGTAGGATTTGCCTGATCAATATAGACACAAAACAAACAGAATAAACTCCCGATTCACAATCACATCTCAACCCCATCTACAAAGGAGAAGTTCTGGGAGAAAGCACTCCTGGGTCTCTTGCCCATCCATCCCTTAGTTTTAAATGTTTCCTGTGTAAGAACATGATACAGTGCCGACAATTAGACTTTTTTTTTCCATTAAGCAGACACACATTAAGTAGAAATTCCATCACTGCCATTTAAACTTGGTATTAAGTGGCTTGCCCTTGGGAATTCCTATTACAAATTGTCAAATTATGTCCCTTCCTTTTTATTTCAGCAGAAAGTTGGATTTTCAGTTAAGTATATTTTTTAAATTTGCAGTTGAGGGGTTGGGGCTAGTGAGAAGCAGAGACTCACATCACTTGTACCTATTTTTCCACCAGCCTCATGGAGGTGACACCAACATAGCTATCACCAATAATTGGACTTAAAGGTTTCCACATGCCCCCTTAAGAACCCCCAGAGTTTTTTCAGTCTCCTCAACTCAACCCATTTAAATTCAGATTTAACTGACATTGATTTAGGAGTTGGTTTTCCAAGGCGCTGAACACACGCCATCAATTGCAGCTGAAATTCTGAGTGCTCAGACCTTCTCAATATCAGGTCTTTCCTGTTTAAAAGAACAAAAAGCAGATTTGAAGTTTATTAAAGCCAGACCCATATGCTCAAAGGAAGGGTTACTAACTCCCTAAGTGATTCTGTAAGTTAATATGTCTTTATTAGTTGGCTCTTTTCAACTTAGCAAGTGTTGTGGAATAGGCCATTATAAATTACAGAAGCTTTATTTGAACTGGCTTCTAGTAAAACATAACACACCTACTGGAAGATTGTTGTATAAATGTCACCTCCTGATGAGCAGTCTGGACTAAACCACAGATTTTTTTCTACACTACTGCTAATGCACACAAAATCTTAAATTTGTTTCATGAAACTGGTCCCCGGATAATATTCAGAAGTGACAAAGATGGCAGTAATTCCTTTGTGTGCAGCATCTTAACCATTTTATACCAGCTCTCAATTTGGTCCTACATTTGCAGGGAATAGAAAAATAAAAAAATATTACACCACTAAATAATTAAATTTGTTCTTGTCTCATGCCTGGGCAGACACAAGCTTTTTCTCTGCATGCACCAGTAAAAGGAAGAGATGCTTTGGGGGAAAAGGGACTGATCGAGGACTTGAATTTTTTTGAGGCCATGTAGAATTAGGCAGCAGAGGCCAGGTATAGATGGATGTAATTACCCACCTTATTTCCAAAGGCACTACAGCTCTTCTCTTCAGCCCTGGAGATTTACCATCTCCACTTCTACACATACTCCACAGAGTCCCTCCCCATATTGATCCAAATACAGGAAGGAAAATTATTAAGAAATATCCAGAGTTAGCAAAAATTCAGATTAGTCACCAGCTAGCTGCAAATGCAGCAGGAGTAGCCCTGATTGCATTAACTCACTACTGGGAGCTCATCTGCCCTCTGGCTTTTTGCAGACTCTGAAACAGCCCTTGCCACATTACTGACTTGGTCTTTCACACTCACTCAGGGCATCTTTGTCAGAATCTTCATTCTTGGGCTTGTATGGGATTTTTTTCAGTAAGAAGAGGGATGCTGAGGATGTGGCCCTCAGCACAACTGCATCTTCAAACATCACTTCCTGCACGTTGATCATGTTAACTGCCAGAAGAAATTCCTAACCAGGTAACCAACCACTGGAGACTGGTCTTTAATGGGAATCTTTAATGAAAAGCAACTCAAGTTCCATTCTTCTTTGAAGGGCAGGAGTTTGCAGGGGGCCAGGCTTCCAAACATCACCTTACCCAGGAGAAACAATTGCTGCCAAGCACTGGCCCCCACACTGGGCTCTTTCTTGTAGCCTGATGACTGCAGGAGAAACATTACTAGCTAAGCTTTCCCTGTCCCTTGCTACAGTAAAATTGTGTCCTCAAAGGCTCTCAGTGCTCCTTGGAAGGCTCCTGATATCAGAAACAAAACTGGAGCTCGCCAGTGTTGATCCTCCACTCTTACCACCTCCATGTAGATCTTCCAACCAAGCATGGCAGAAAAAAGGCACACAGGGAAGGAATTAGCACTTAGAAGCATCCTTGTCAATCCCTGCACTTCTCTCTATCCCTTATAATTAACCTGAAACTGATACTCTATAAAATACTTACTGATATCTGAAAACAGTTATATGCTTATAAAAGACAGGGGAAAAGAAGTTTTAGAGTAATAAAGAAAATAATTTTAATCCATGCTAACAGGTGATATTTAAAGTTACAGCTGGTGGTAGTATTTCTGACAGACCAATGCTAACCTGTATTAGTAATAGGCACATTTGGGTTTTTTTAAATGCTCTATTTCATGCAAAGGAGATGATTGAGAAAAAAATGCAAGGTGAATGCAAGCAATCACAAGAGGCCATTCATCATTCTCCCTACATTTTTTAATTGATACATTCACAGAACTGCAACTGTGCTCATTCCACAAGTAGCTCAAGGCAGAGGGATTAAATCAGACAAACTTTATAATTGTTCTCTAGCTGTCAGTCAGCCTTTTTTATCTGCCAGCATGTGTAGACAATATCATTTCCATTAACAATGCCACTCATTTAGTGGCATTGGACTGAAATGACGACATTAAGTGGATACTGCAAAAAAAAAAAAAAAAAGAAAAACAAAAAAGATTACGTAAATCCAAAAAGCTGAAACAGTTAATTGGCTGTTTCTCCAACACCCACAGCAAGCAACATTGGCTCCACTGGTGTACCAGTAATTAAAAAGCTAATAACTATTTTATTTCAGAAAGTGAGGAACCTTAAGAATAAAGTAATGAGCAATGCAGCTTGCTGAAGTGAGAATAGTAACACTGTTCTCACCAAGAGATCCCTGCAGCACCATCACCTTGGGAAGGTTTGCACACAGAATTGTCACAAGTGTAATTAGCTAATTAGAAAGCCAGAAAATATCTCCTTCCCCTTTCACTATCTGAGATTCCAGATATGATTCCAGATTTAAATGGAAAACTAACACTATTACTGTACTTATTTTGATGAAACCTTTTCTGGGCTATGTTCATGAGATAAATGACTTTGGGCCAAAATTTTTTAAATTAATCCCTCCCCTAACTCCACAGGCTGTTTCACATATGCCAACCTAAACTGAACTTGCCCTTTCATTTGAAATCACTGCTGAAAATGCTGGGCAGCCTGGAATGGTACAGATACAGAAATACAAGTAACAGAATCATCTAAATCCCTAAGTTTCAAGTGAAAGAAGAACTACACTTTGCAGAACTGTTTCAATACATGCCCAGCATCTACTGAACAACAATCTCTGCTAATGCTGTCACCTTCCTCCTGACCATACAGCCCATCAGAATGCTTGAGCAAGTAAAAACCACTCTGGGGTGACCAGTACCAGCTTGTGCTAGGCTGAGAAAAAAGAGGGTCCTGAGCTACAAAGGGTGATGCTGTTGTTCAGTACAGTGCAGAAGGGGTATTTACACTGATGTCACAGTGTGAAATGCAGGACGGGTGAGTTGGTGGGTGTGGTACACATGTGCAGAGGCACAAACTGCAGAGTAACTCAGGGTTACTCATATACAGTCCTCTGGAAAAGGAACCCTTGACAGCTTTTGAAAATAGCTGCCAGACTGCTTGGGAAAGAAAGGAGATGCACAGAGTAAGTCTTTTTCTGTACCGAAGAAGGAATGCAAGAAGGAATTCCAAAAAGGAGATTCCAAAGGGGAGAGGAAAGAAAAAGCCCAGAAATGCAAACCAGAGCACAGTGACCTAGCAACATGGCCAGCTCTGTGTTTGATAGGGAGCAGGAAAGGACTGTTCTTACATCAGCGGGCACTCAGAGCATGCCACATCAGGACGGCAAAATTGGAGGGCACTGCTGGAATGCACTGCCACAAGAACATTCAGCATTGCTGTTAGCAGCACTGTTTCACTTGATCAAAATGTATTCTGAAAGCTGCCACGAGAAAGAAGATATGGGAATAAGTCCCCTTTCATGGGCTATTTCTACTCACACTGAAAGCCTGTCTCATGAAAACACACATTTTATAATCCACTTGTAGTCTTTCATTCAGACATTTATTTAATCAGCTGCAGCACAGTTAGGAATGTCACCAATACCCACCCAAACATATAGAGATGATACACAGGGATTGCTTGAAGCAGCAGTTAGTGCTAGTAGCATTGATTAAGCCAGTTGTGAGATACAGGCTGACACATAAAAAAGCAGAGTTAATTTTGTACTAGATATGGAAGCAAAACTCCTGCCTGCCAAGTGCTTTTTATGGAGGAAAAAAGAAAAAATACTAACTGAAAAACACTTTTAAGTTTTTAGATTTTTTTTCTTTTCATGAAGTGCTTCTGAAAATCATTAGCTGACCAAAGACAGCATTTCCTAGTTGTAATTTAAAGATTGTTCAGAGCTCCATCCAACCCGATCTTTAACACCTCCATGGAAGGGGCATCCACAGCTTCTCTGGGCAATCTGTTACAGGCCTCACAGTAAAGAATTTTTTCTTAATATCTGATCTAAACCTTCTCTGTCAGTTTGAAGCCATTTCCCCTTGCCCTGCCACTCCGGGCCCTTGTCAATAGTCCTTCCCCATCTTTCTTGGAGGTTCCCCTCAGGCACTGGAAGGCCATGATAGATCTACATACAAAAATCTGTACATTCCATAAATCAGCATCAGTTGAATTTTAGCCCACTGACGTGCTATTCAGTGTGGGACACCTCAGGTTTCACTGCAGATTAGAAGCTGATGTTCTCTCATACAAATTCACAACCGAGTCGTGTAAGACATTAATTTATTGACATAACTTTTGGAGAAATTAATGCTCAGTGACACAAAGAGCAGGAACTGACAAATTCGTATTTTGCCCTGCTCTACCTCCAACAGGGATTTGTACATCAGCCTGTCCTCTGTCACCCATGCTGTAACTCTTGAGCACAATGAGGAGGACTATGGTTCTTATTTCAGCTTTTCCTCTGATTTTTCTGCATTTTGAGACTAGTCTCAAACATTTACTTCTTATCTTAACAGTAATTTTATAGGTAGTTATAGAGATTACAATTTCTTGGAAAGTAGCAAATGGAGCTATGATCCCAAACCTTCTCCAGCTCTTCAGGAAAAACTAGATTCATTATTGATGTAGGTTAATCTTCACCCTAAAATGTAAAAGGGAAAGAAAAGGAAAAACAATCAGATACAGGCACTCTCAAAGTTGGCCAGATTTCAGCTTTCAAGAAAGAGAAAAGCTTTTTGAAATTTGTCTACTACTTTAAAATAAACCCCTAATATAAGTTAAGATAGTATTTGAAAAGCACTTAACAGGATACTGATTCTTTGACAAACATTTATTATCAGATTATGAAAGCAGACTGTGATTACTTTCTTTTTTTGTTTGTTTTTACATATAATTACTAACTGTTCTCTGTTAAGTGATGAGTCAATTAAATGTATCCCCTTCACTGCAGGATTCTGTGCATGCAGCACATATACAGCATACAAAAAGACAAGACCTACTGCACATTTTTCTTATGAAGCTGCCACTATCTGGTCCATCCTTGGGTTACACCCCCCAAAAGGATTGGTGCAACTACACTGCTTAGTCCATCATCATCCACTGAGTGCAGTCTTACTACACTTAACCCTAACAGGAGTTCTGGTGTTGCTGTAAACACCAAGTAGTACAGACAGCATTTTTTAAGACTGTGGACAGTTTCCAAGAGATACCCACCTTTAGCTTGGTAAATGAGTAAATGGGTCTGGCTGAAGATTAGATGTCCATGGCAAGTGGGAAAATGAGGCATTTCCAGGCTCATTTCCATTCTTCAGTACTTGTGAGAGAGAACCAGCTGTGCTCACTCACTGGAGAAAAAAACATGTGAAAGGCTGTACCCAGCCTACACAAAGAGAGGGTAAGACTATACCACTACATTCTCTAAATAGGGAACTAGACAAGACTCCTGACCAGAGGACTTTGCTGTGTCACTCCTAGGAGCCACCCCAACAAGGATGAAGAGTATGAGCATTAGAGCAGCAAACAAGCACAACACTAGAACCACAAACACTTGCTGGTTTTCAAGGGGAACTGCTAAACTTCAAGTTTCAAAATAAAGAACTCACAGAAATCCAGCTAAGGCCAAAAAATGTGTAAAACAGCACAACCTGCTACGTGATGGAAGCCACAGAACTTTAATGAATGATTGCTGCTGGGAATCCTACATTTTGTAATGGACTACAGCATCTAGAGCAGATGGAAAAGCTGCAGTTAGAGCTGTAACGATGTGTCACACATTTTTGCTTGCAGGAGAGCCAAGGATGATGGAGGCAGTAACAGGCCTCCTGTCCCTCTGCATGAAGCACAAGAAACCTGCCAGAACACGGACACCACAATTTGTGCCGCAGAGCTGGGCCCAGGCTTGCCAAACACAGCCTTGTAATGTCAGGTGCTGACTAAGCCGAGAAGCAGGAGCCACCACGACAAGGAACAGGAGAAACTGCTGCTCACCACAATGAGAAATTCCAACTCTCCATTTCCTCCAGAAAAGAAACGTTTCTGCTGAAAGGCTTCTTGTTTGGTATCACAGCATGTGAAACACAGAGGGAAGAAAGCAAGCAGGGTATTTCTGGCAAGATCAGAGCTGCGTTTGTCACGTTACCGAGTGCTGGGCAGAGCTGTTCTGGTCACACACCATAACTGCTGATTCTGAATCAGAATCCCTGATTCTGAAAGACACTTAAGCATCTGCATTACATTTGAAATATGTGTCTAGTTACAATACATTGTTTCCATCTGAAAGTGGACTCTGTAAGACTAACTCTAACTCAAAATAATCCATTACACTTCCGGTATGATCATTTTATAAAGTCCAACCACAAGGTTGGCAGAGTATAGTTCTAAACATTTGGCCTAGGATTTTTCTCCCTCCAGAAAATCCAGGAAAATGAACAGGTAAGGATTCAACATCAACAAAAATCCCCAAACTTATGGGTTGGCTTTATTGCTATCTTTCAGGACAAACTGTAGTGCAGACCTTCAGATACAGAGGGTGGATGATTGGGATGGGGGTGGGCAGGATAGGACACAGACAACACAACATGAACCCTCATATCCTCTCCATCTCTACTTTAGTGGGACTTAACCTCTCTTAACAGTCTTGTGTGTCTGTGCAACATTTTTAGCTATTGCTGAGTACCTGGTTGCAGGGTCTGAAGAATAAACCTAAAACCATGAGTTAAGGTTCAATACATAGGTTCTTAGAATGGAATTCTGAAAACAATTGTGCTATACACTGAAATATGCAACTTTATTATTTTCAGTGCTTTCACCCCATCCTGAATTGAGACAATGCTAAACAGACCCAATTAGTTCAATAAAAAAAGGCAACACTTGGTCTAGCAAAGTCATTCATTATAATATTTATTCTATGAAACAATGTTGAAAACATAACATTAAAAAATGTTCCATGCATTTCATAAAATACAGAGAAAGACATTGTCATAAACAAAACAAAATAAGCAAGCCAAACACCCTCTAAAAATCCTGGGAGCTCCACTCTCCACATTGCATCATATGAATACAAAAAGCATATCCAGGAGAAAAAGCAGTCTGAGGAAAGTGGCAGGTTATCTGTCAATAACTGGGATGAGTACATCAGCCCACAAGAGTTTTGCCATCACCTTTCTTACTACAAACCAAACTGATTCAACTTGCTTTCCTTGCTTCCAGTTCCTGGCATTGTCTCTGGCTGGGAAACCAGGATAGCATAGCAGAATTCACATTAAGTTGCTGTCCAGAGAGGTACCAGTGGGTACCAGTGGCCCAGTGGGTGAGAGGGAACGGCTGCTGTTTCCCTGCTGGAAGCAGGCTGCAGGGACATGCTCTGACTGTCTCCCGGGAGCACAGTGGGTGGAAAATGCAGCCGGTGGAAGAAGTATGGGCAGAAGCAGTGTCCTAGGGTGACTTCATGATGCTTGTAGCCCCAATCATCTGTTCTGTTTACGGTGGATATTAAGTTCTGCACCTTTAAGACTGGTTCTGAGAGCAAAGTGGGGGGAAAAGAAGCACACAGTTTGTTTGCAGAAATGGCACTTGCCCCCCTGCATTCTTTCTCATGGTCTGTGCTGCCTGCAGCACGGACAGTGGGAGAGAGCTCTCCTTTGCTTTTAGTTCATTTTTAGCCAGCTGGGGCAGAGAAGTTCCCTGGACTGTGGCTTTTCTTTTCTTGGAACTGGTCGGCCCTGCTCTGGACTAAAACCCAGGAAAACACGGCGAGCTGAGTCACACCTGTGGCCCACCGGGACGCGGCATTTCCAGCGCAGGAGGGACTGGTAACAGACTGAGCCAGCTGAGCCACACCCCACGGAAAGGACTTTCTCAACTGGTCATCTCTTCAGAACAGCTACAGCTTTTATTGTTTCATATTATTCATTTCTTATGCTTGTGAATACTTTGCTTGTTAAATAAACAGGTTTTTTCCACTTTTCTCCAAGGAAATCTTTCCCCAAATCAGTTGGGAGAGGGGCCACTTGAATCTGCTTTCTAGAGGGAACCCTTTGGAAGTTTCCTCCCAAATTTGCCCTAAACCAGGACAAATACATTTTTTGGTGCCCAGTGTGTGGCTCGGGAAAGTGGAAGAAACCTGTCCTGACTGCATTTTGGTTTACTCTGTATTGGGATAAAGCAGCCAGCAGCCATGCTTTTTGCACTCATAATATCTCTCTGGGTGGAGGCCTTCACGTGTCCCTAGTCCCTAGGCTTTTTTGAGTCTTTAATACCTTTCTGGTCCCTAGGATTATTTTCTTATCCAGAGATAGCTCCAGTATTGCCCCTAACACGTAGTTTTTACAGTAGAGGGGCACAGATTTGGGTTGCTGTTGTGCTGGGCTTGGTGAAAATGATTTATAGGGAGTTTACAAAGGTACTGGAGTCTGTTCAAGGTAAGTATGGTTTATGGTTTCTTCGTCCTACCCTGCATCCTAGTTCCAGTAGCATGTTGTGGGGGTTTATTAGTAATTGCACCCAGTTTGTTAAAGGAGGAGCAGGGGCTGAGGCTTTTCAGTTTTTCCTTTCCTTCTTCTCCTTTGAATCTGTTACGTCACTTTTGGAGAATGTTCAGTTTCCCCTGAATGTTAAAGAGACCACTTTCCTGTTATTTTATCTGGTAAGCTTCCTCTATAAGGTCTGCAGCACATCTACAGCAAGGGCTGGTATGTCCAGAAGAGCTGATGAGACCTCTGACCCAGGAGTAAACCCAGGCATGGAAAATCCTGAGTGGTATGGACCAAACCCTGACGGAATTTTCTGATCCCCCAGCCTGGGAATTTTCATGTGAACAAATTCAGAACCCAGACGAGGTGGGGAAATATCTGGAGAAGAAGTGCATAGTGATTCTAATGAGAAAAAGCTCATTGCAATAAGCTGGGCCTATGCTTATCGCACACTGCTAGACACTGTAGGGCAGCAGAGGCAGGGGGGCAGGGAGATAAATCAACAGCTGCCCCAGTCACTAAGGCTGCAGCCAACACCCCAGCTACTCAGGTTGTAGCTAAACCAGAAAGTGAGCCTAAGCCAGCAGCTAAACCAAACAGTGAGCCTAAGCCACTGGCAGTCACTACCATGGGAAAGAAGCACAAAACCAAAACCAATCAACCAGTGGATGATGATGATCCTTTGAGGGAAGGACCCTCAAAGCCAGCTCCAGCAACTGACACAAAATTAGAAGTCACTATTGAGTCCTTTTCTCTGAAGGACCTTCGTGGCCTAAGAAAGGATTACACTCGAAGACCTGATGAATCTGTAATTAGCTGGTTAGTCTGTCTTTGGGATGCTGCAGCTGAGGCTACAATTCTGGATGGCACTGAAGCGAGGCATTTGGGATCCCTGTCACAGGATCCCGTTATCAACTAAGGAATGATGAGGGGGGCTAACCCTCACAGCCTCTGGGCATGGACCTTGGGATGTGTAGCACAAAGACATCTGCATGCAGATGACCTCCACATGCAGCAAACTCAGTGGAAGACTATAGAACAAGGAACTCAACGCTTGAGAGAAATGGCATTGGCAGAGATTGTCTTCTCAGGTGACCTAAACACTGTAAATCCAGACTTGGTACCAAGTACATCTGTGATGTGGTGAAAACTTGTATGACTTGGGCCACAAGAATATGCTTCTGCTCTAGCAATGATGAAGCGGGATGACAGGGATGAGACTGTGCTTGACATGGCCAAGAAGCTCCGAGCATATGCAGATGCTGTGCATGGCCCAACACATGCCAGAATCGCAGCTGTGGAAACATGTTTGCAGAAATTAAAAGATAAGACAGAGGAGAATCACAAGAAGCTCAGGGAGGAGATTGAGAGGACCTTCTCCAAGTCTCGGCAGTATGGATCAGAGGTTCTGGTACCAAACACAGATGTCCTCCAGATACGGAGAGAAGGAACATCCCATGAGATGAGCTGTGGTTCTTCTGTGTGATTGGGGGAAAACATGAGGAGATGGGATGGAAGACACAATGGAGCACAACGGGTGCATGAATTGAAGGAAGGCAAGACTCAGAGAGAAAGTTCCACCAAAAAGGAAGCAGCTCCAGTTGCCCGTAGCCAAACTGCCAGCTATGGTGATGATGATGACATGTCCAATCCCTCTGAAGGAACCTCCAAGACATACACCCAGGGAAGGAAGGATAACCAGGCTTAGAGGGGCCCTGCCTCTGGCCAAGTAGAGACTAGGGAAAACTGTGGTTTTTGGACTGTGTGGATTCATTGGCCTGGCACATCTGAATCACAAAAATATGAGGCCTTGGTTGACACTGGTGTGCCATGCACATTAATCCCATCGAGACATATGGGGGAAGAATCTGTTTCTAATGCTGGCGTGACAGGGGGATCACAGGATTTTACTTGGGTGGAAGCTGATGTGAGCCCGACTGGAAATGAGTGGAAAAACCACTCTATTGTGACTGGCCCAGAGGCCCCAGGCATTTTGGGCATAGACTTCCTCTGAAGTGGGTATTTCAAAGACCCAAAGGGACTCAGGTGGGCGTTTAGAATAGCTGCTGTGGAGACAGAGGGCGTCAAGCAATTGAACACCTTGCCTGGACTGTCAGAGAACCAATCTGCAGTAGAACTGATGGCTAGAGAGGCTGACCTGGAACAGAGACTAGACAGAGTGAAAGGGATATTATATAGAGTGGGTATTTATTAAAAGGCCTTCCAAGGATACACCCTAGGCAGTACAAGAGCCTGGCTGGGACTCTGCCCAAGATGGACCCAAGATGGACGCAAGATGGATGACCAGTCACGAGTTTTCACACTTTTATAAGTTTTGGTCTATTTACATATTGGGGTCAGTTGTCCTATTACAGCTTCAGGTTATGAAGTCCCATCCTCCTGGTTTTGCTCTCTTCAGTTTGCCATTGTTTATGCTTTTGGGCTTGAGGCTGTAACGGTTGCCCTTGGTTCTCAAGCTGCAAAAGGATTGTTTTGTCTAACTACTCTGTGAAGAGAACTTAGTAACACTTAACAGGAAGTTCAGAGTTACACAGTAAAGCAGTACAGAATCTGAAAAATATGAAAGCTGAAGCTTAAGGCATCAGGACTTCTGAAGGGGGAAGAGCAACGAGTACCAATTGCCACTTTGACAGCGCACTGCCGACAGTACCGAACAACTCGAGATACCGTGATCCCCATCCACAAGATGATCCGTGAGCTGGAGAGCCAAGGGGTGGTCAGTAAGGCCCACTCACCCTTCAACAGCCCCATCTGGCCTCTGTGCAAGTCTGACAGAGAATGGAGATTGACTGTGGACTACCGTGCATTGAATGAAGTGACTCCACCATTGAGCACTGCCATGCCAGACATGTTAGAGCTCCAGTACGAGCTGGAGTCCAAGGCAGCAAAGTGGTACATCGCTGTTGACATCGCCAATACATTTTTCTCCATTCCTCTGGCAGCAGAATGCAGGCCTCAGTTTGCCTTCATCTGTTCTGTTTACGGTGGATATTAAGTTCTGCACCTTTAAGACTGGTTCTGAGAGCAAAGTGGGGGGAAAAGAAGCACACAGTTTGTTTGCAGAAATGGCACTTGCCCCCCTGCATTCTTTCTCATGGTCTGTGCTGCCTGCAGCACGGACAGTGGGAGAGAGCTCTCCTTTGCTTTTAGTTCATTTTTAGCCAGCTGGGGCAGAGAAGTTCCCTGGACTGTGGCTTTTCTTTTCTTGGAACTGGTCGGCCCTGCTCTGGACTAAAACCCAGGAAAACACGGCGAGCTGAGTCACACCTGTGGCCCACCGGGACGCGGCATTTCCAGCGCAGGAGGGACTGGTAACAGACTGAGCCAGCTGAGCCACACCCCACGGAAAGGACTTTCTCAACTGGTCATCTCTTCAGAACAGCTACAGCTTTTATTGTTTCATATTATTCATTTCTTATGCTTGTGAATACTTTGCTTGTTAAATAAACAGGTTTTTTCCACTTTTCTCCAAGAAAATCTTTCCCCGAACCAGCTGGGGGAGGGGCCACTTGAATCTGCTTTCTAGAGGGAACCCTTTGGAAGTTTCCTCCCAAATTCGCCCTAAACCAGGACAAGCAGGAAATGTATCTAGTACCTCTTTAAGAATCCCAGTCACACAAAGGACATGCTGCATTACAGATGGATGCCAAGAGCAACACCCGCATTTAGGTTACAAATTGCTATAAATCTTCTGAAAGCTTTTGATCCAGCTCCTTTTCCTCAACCTACAATACTGGGTTTGGTTTTAGCAAAGCTGTTACGAGATCCTTCTCTTGCTTTTCTTTTACAGAACCTCCCAGACTCCCACAACAGTTAACAACCACATATCCACCAAACACAAAGCCAGCCTAATTCTGGGCTCTGATATAAAAGCAGCCCCACTCTTGTGCTGGGAACGCCCCAAAGCTGCCACAGCTGTATTTGGGGAGGGCGGCGTAGCGAAAGGAAGAACAAGGCTCCACTTACACCAACAGCCGCTGCCCCAAAAGCCCCACCCACGAAGCCTTAGGAACACCATAATCAAAGAATTTCACGTGGGGAGGAGCGAAGAGAAGAGAACAGACTGGGATCCTCTCCCCTGCACCTGCGGATGCATCCACTCTTCAGAACAGCATTCTTCCTCCTGCCAGCTCCCGAGCCACCTCTGCTGCAGCGCAGAAGATTCTGCATCAGCCTCCTGAGAATGAAGCACCGGGAGGGGAAAAGATTGTTACAGTTGAAAAAGTGGTTTTCATGTTGATTCTTAAAAACATAAACCTAGAAACTCCTATTTTTAAAAAAATTTCAGCAAAATGTAATTTAGCCTGTAGCACAAACTATTACAAAATTAGAAGATACAGAATTGCCCATGCTACACCTTAACACTCTCCCTTTGCATATACATATCAGGAATATGACTTTATATCACATGGTCTTTTCATTTTCCAATTCCCAGAAGAAACCTATTCCATTCCCTGCACAAGCACAAAGGAGTCAGAAAAAAGACTCCATAGGAAATCCCATGTCCAGCATTTCTCTCTTGGAGTCCTTGTAGCTAGAATAATGTTTTCTTGGTAAAGTTTTTAAAGTTCAATTATGTTTAATGTGCTCCATTTAGCTTGCATTAAAAAAAAACAAGAAAATGCTGTAAGAAAGTCTTCACAGGTCTCCACACAGGCTCTGGTGAAACAGAGAGAATCTTCTTTTAAAATAACTAATGCCCAGCTTCTTCTATAGTGGAATTTCTGTGTTGACCATGTAAACATTACACAGAGTCTTTGTACCACCCACTAAGTTCTTTGCTTCAATCAACTATTTGTGCCCAAAAGCACATCCCTGTGTTTCTTCCTACACCACAGCCATCCTCCTACACCACAAAAGATGTAACAAAACAGGAATTAATCACAGGCTGGATACTTACAGGGATTACTGCTGTTTGCTTCTGTCTTTGCAGCCTTGGCAAGTTTGGTTGAGTTCTGCTGTGCTTTGCCTTGCTCCTCTCCAGTTAGCAGGGCTTTTATTTCCGAGGGGATTTTCCCTTGGTCCATGGCCATGCACCACTGCTTGTACTGAAATATGCAAACACATTAGGCCTTAGCAAACTGTCAGGATCACATCAGCAGACAAAACAGGGCTGTAATCTTTACCTTCCAGTATATTAATTTAAGGTCTGACTGTACTGAGCTGAAGCTTCTTACGAAATTGCAGAGCCCTAATGAGCCGAGCACATGGCCATGGCTGCATACCTGGCCTCAGCAAAGCCTCTTTCAGTCAATAAACTGCTTCTCAGAGGCAGCACTAGACAGAATACTGTAATTATTAAACAACATGGAACACTCTGTGCAATTTCTCGCTGCTGGCATGCGAGAACACCGTTCCACTTCATGGCCTATTAAAAACAAATATTTCACATGACTCTGGGGCTGATGGACAATTAAGAGGTCCTTTCCAATTGCGCAAAGCACAGTGGAAGCACATGTGCTTTATTCCTACTTCCCTCATCTGAAATCCTTCATTGCCAAACCCTGAAGCACATCAAAAACCTGTGGACAATTGGCTGGCTTTTCACCTGATCCTACACCTGCTGACTTGTAGTGATTAGCCCTGCCCATAAAAGAAACCTAAAGCCAGGTCAGGGCAGTGTCCTCAGCGCCGGTGACATTTCAGTGACACCACTGTGTCTGTATTTCCAGATGAAACATTCTCTTCGGTTAATGCTGCTTATTTGGCCAAGACCCCCATCTTACACATCTTAGAGCCACCGACACAGAGAGCATGCGGCAAGAATCCACCTCCCCAACAGAGAAGCAGTGACACTCTGTGGATATATGTCTGCCCTTTGATATTTCAATACCTCTTCCCACAATCCACCTCAGTCAAAGGTTTTTCAAAACCAAACATTTCAAAGACAACAGACTCAAATGTAACGGCACTTCCTTCGCTTGCTTCCAGCTCGGAACCAGCAGATAACTTGTGACATGAATTTGTATTCTACACACCAAAGCAGGCAAACAGCTGGATGCATCTGATGTTTTGATACCTCCTGGGCAGCCAAATGCCATTGTCAGTCACTGCGGTCCCGAGAACAAGTGTTCACGAGGACAGGTCCCAGATAATACTGAGGGTTAAATTAAATGATAGTTCCTTACCATTTCAAGCTCTTCTCTGAGAGCACAGATGGCTCGCTCTCTGCTTGAAACCAGCTCTTCCAGGTACTGGTACCTCAGTTTCTTCCTGGCTCTGCACTCTCTTGCACTCTGACGACTTCTTTCAAGTTTTGCCTTCAAGTCTATTTTGGCTGGTTTACGACCTCGTTTGCCTGGTTTCTTTACCTTGCCTCCAACCACCTGGAAAGGAAGGGCACAATAAAGATCTTGTTCTGCAAAGGTAATCCTGGAACCATGTGACTGTAACTCCTAGGAGTCTCAAGTATAAAATCTTGCACACACATTCTGGAGCAACAGAGGAAATAAGAATGCTGAGCTCTGAAGTTTTCAAGACTCTCTCCAGTGGCTCTATTTCTCTCTTATACTGGGGAGCCCAGAACTGAACACACTACTTCAGGAATCTACAAGGGTATCTGGGTATTGAGGAGGCATAATCAGCTTGATATGAATTTGCTTTCATATCACCAACAGCCCCTGCTCTAGCAGGTCTGGAAATACTATATTATAGAGATTAAAACCACAGTTTAGGAAAAAAAATATTTGTTTCTATCAATATAATGCAAAACTTAGTTTTGCTGCAGTCAACAGTTTCAGCCTACTCTAAATTCAGAATTATTCACTAGCCACCTGAGCTTCCTTGGGCTAGATTTCTTTCAAAGGAATCTTGAGGAATTTTACTTAACAGGGAACTCAGTCACACCAAGTCCTATCTCTGTTGCCTCTGCTCCAGCAGTACCTCACCACTCTGGCCATGTTCACCTTCAAAACATTACTCCACAGCCTGGTGAGTCTCCTCACACAACCTGTAAGTGCTGACCTCTCACTGTTCCTAATGTAGATCCCCCTTAAAGAAATGTAACTCCCTAGTTTCTTGCCCTGTGGAATGCAGGTTTTGCAATCACTTTCCCCTCTTCTTTGTGGCTCCTTTTTTACAGGTCTGAGAGCTTCTCCCGCTATGAAAAAAAAAAAAAAGTTTACTCTGTGTTTCCCCACTCAAATATTTTATTCTTAACATGGGGGCATAGCACAAGAAAGTCCTAAATATGGTCTGAAGCTTAGTTCACTGGTCATTGGGCAGTATCACCCAGTAAGCATTACATCAGCCACACACCCCAGCTCCCCTCTGAAGTGAGAATTTCTCTTTATTTGCATTCTGACCACACTGTTTGACTGGAGGGGGTGTGGAGAAATACACCTAACACATACACCTGCATACAAGAATTTCACTGCTGCCTAAGTATTTCACCATTCTGCATACAAGACAGACTTTTTCAAATAGGCAGTGTTCAAAAATATCAGAGTTCATAATTTTTAAAAGGCACTTTTACTGTGAAAAGCTACAAAATAAGTCATTTTTAACATTCAAAGAAGTCACTTGTTCTGTAAACTTAGCAAGCTGCAATAAAAACAATAACATAGTGAATTGATGTGCCAGAATGAAGAGGGGAAAAAAAGGATTATACAATTGAGCCTATTCTTTCTTTGGAAAGTGAGTCAACAATCACATGCCAACATAATCCTACCCTCTCTGTATTGTCCCTTCTGATTTATTCAGGAGTAGCTGCATACCACAAGCAAATGAAAGAACAGCAAGTACTTAATGGACATCTATGATAATGAAACAAACACAATACATTCAGAAGAGCAAAGAAAAAAAAAATGAAGCTCTTTTACACTTGAACTCCTAAATGTAGTTTAAATAACTCTTTACTTCAAGGCGCTCCCCTTAAGATTTTCTAGTTCAGAAAATCTAATATAGTTGAAAGTGAGATAAAACTAACCAGATGTGGCCAAGGCAGGGGGCAGGAGCTCTAAAGAAGGGAAAGTGACTGTCCTCATTCAGGCATGACAAGGTCTGTCCTCTCATGGAAACACACTCCTGCCTGTGGATGGTGTGATCCATATGCCCAGCTCGGCAGAGGGCAGAACTACACAGAATCTTCCCAGGTGGGGCTGCAGGCACTCACAATTTGCTAGCTGTTATTACTTACACTTGGAAGATTGATGGATGTTACATTATGCACACCACAGCCGAAGTACTTCAGTTCTCAACTACTTTTAGCACCTGAGGCTTTTCTGTGCTAATGCAAAGTAGTTAAACGTAAATCTTTGAATTCAAGAGCTAGATAAGGTCTTGTAGAGACATACACTGCAGCTCTCTTAAAAAAGCCTTGGCCACTCTGGGTTCTGACCCTCTAGAACTGGAGTGAGCCAGCACTCAAGGCTGGGGCCCCAGCACACCCCACACTGCTGTGTGAACAGTAAGTACCTCAAGTTCTAGTCCTGCACAGGAGCACTGACAGCCACGCCTGCTCCCCAAAGCCTCAGGCGGGTGAATGGTTCCCGCCACACCATTTCTCACAATCAGCAAATTAAAGACTGCTTAGCACACAGTAAATGCATCCCGTAACCACCATTATCCATAAATTTCTTTCCCTTTGGTCACTCCAGAGAGCTTTCTACAGATAGGTGTCCCAACTGCTCTCCCTACAAGATATTTTTCCATTGCAGCAGCCCTGCACACAAGCTCCCTTAGGGCAGGAAAAAGGCTTGTACCCCTTCAACCATTCAACCATGATTACTTGCCAATGCTCTAACCACCAGGACTATGGAGATAATGAAAAGCTTCCTTCCCTTTTGACTCTAAGCAGTAACACCCTAATAATCTGCCTTCACACCATCTCCAAAGACTCATATAGTCTTCGTGGCTCCTGGAGTTCACCACACAATTATACATCACCCTGCAAAGGCAGCAATGGTAAGCAATGTAATCAAATCCTGCATCCCTGTCAGTTTTTCCTCACCAATATTTATAAGCTCCTGCTGTAACCTTAAGCAACCCAGCTGAGGAAAAAAAGGCCTGAGAAATCCTTTACCCTCATCTAGCATTACCCTATCTCCCTGGCTTCTATCCTGTTTGCCTGCTCAGTTGCTATGCTGATGTGACAGAAAGAAGACAAAGCAGAAGTGATAGTTGATGTTGAACATGGCAACAGACCAAGCAAACATTTTTTGTCCCTTTGTATTCCACTGGAGTTTATAAAGGGATGTGATCTATTAGCATTCAGCAGTGGAGATTTGGGGGTTTTTTTGAGGGAGTAATACACAATCAAGACTCAGAACAACATTAATCATAAAACTTTTCATATTAATAAAGGCATGCATTCGTTAGAGATCTGACCAAGCTCCCATTTCAGTTCACTCAGACTTCAGAAAACAGAAGAACATAACTCTTTTCTCAGGCACATGGTGTGATTCTTGGGGTGTCCTGCACAGAGCCAGAGTTGGACTCGATGATCCCGAGTCATCAGATGATCCTGAGTTGGGTCTCTTCCAACTCAGCCTATTCTGTGATTCCACAATTTCCTTTTAATACCCTACTTAGATCATAACCTCATTCTTGCCTCCCATCAGTGTTCAGGCATAAAGTTATTTGACCTGGAATTGGAAATAGCTGCAATTACTTGACCTGATATAAAAAATTCCTCAGACTTCTGGATTTTTTTATCAGAAGCATGCAGCAGATCTCTCCAAAATCCTTGCCAGAATGCACAGTAGAGAGGTCATCCACAAGAAGGAGATGCACACATAACACAGCTACTAGCACTCACAGCCCTGAGGAGCTGAGCCCTTCAGATAGAAGACTGGGATAAAGTTGGCCTCATCATGACATTGGCAAGTTTGAATCCATTTAGCAGATTAAAGCAACACTATCCCAGGCACTGCTGATCACACTGACCAGGTCAGCATCTCCCAGAAGCTCTGAGTTCATTTACCAATAAACAAGCAGCTCCATCAATCAGTACTTGAGATCCATCTTAGGCAGACTCTGCATTGCATTGGCAGCTGAAGGTATAGGTCTGCAGAACTTACTGCAGCATGGAACTGGTGATCATCTACAAAATTTATATAAAACTATAAAAATGACTAGTAAGAAATAAAACCTAAGTGCTGTGTTACAGTAGAGGGGGGAAGAATCTATTCCCACTTGCAAACACTTTTACAAAATCAGAAAGCAAATTAACCCAGTCACAAGTCTCCCAATAAAGATGAAGTTTTCTGATCTTCCAATTCAAAGCATACCACTCACAGTAGCAGTACAAAACCCAGCTAGAGAGCATGCTTGTTATTCCTCCTTTTCATGATACTTTATATGTCCAACACAATTATTTTACTTTCACTGGCAGACAAAATGCATCTCATAATGATCCAAAAATGTAAGATACTATTTAGTGAGCAAACACAATCTAAGTCTTAAGCAGATGTGTCAACAGAAATTAATCCTAAAACTCTCACCATACAAAGTGCTTCATGTCCTGAGAATGCCATGTTCAGCGCAGATGCATAAAGAATACTGTCTATCTTTGCTGCAACATCTGTTTTTAAAAAACATGAGCTAGGAATAAATATCAAGTTTTCATGAAGTGTTCTGCAGGCACCCAGATGGGTAGGTGCTAAAATTCAGGGCCGTAGACGCTCAGATGCCACCTCGCCACTCCACAGGTGACAGCCCTGCTCTTCCCCAAGGAAGGACTTACAGCCTCACACAGGAATTATGTCCACCACTGTGCCGTACACATTCTCTCAATTCACACCAACAGAAACCAGGCACTTTTCTAAATCTGTCTCTGTAACAATGAAATAAAACTGTTCTAGCTGGTTTAGAGGCTTTAATCACCTCCATTTTACTCACTCCTTGTAAATATGTGCAGACGTGTGATCTGAGCAATGTTGAGCAGGAGCTTCTTAAAACATTTAATTATTTGCAATTGCTCATATCAAACTATAACCAAAGCTGTTAAGGTTTTATATTTCCAAGCAAGCAGTAATGAGAATGCTTAATGTTTGGACACTGTAATAAACGGACAGTGTGATGTTGGCTCTCACGAATGCTGAATGTATGTTATAAGGTCAAAAGAAGTTTCGTTAAGATCTGGTTTTATATTTATATAAGTTTTGTAATGTTGAAAGTTGATCTCCGACCATCAGGAAGGCTGAAGCACAAGGGACTGGGCAGCCTCTGAGAGGTGGAACGAAGGGAGCTGGGTCAGGAGTGCCATGCACAAGTGTGGGGAGGGCTGGCTCACCGGGGGGTTGGCTTACCGAGAGAGTATGTAGCATTGTTAGGGGTGTGGGCAGCGTGCCTCTGCCTGCAGCTACGCACCCAGCGCTGTCCCTTTTTCCTTATTCATCCCTTGTTGTCCTTCAACACATTATTTATTATTATTATTTAACCATTTTTTTGTGGTTCAATAAACCTTTTAAAATTTTTAAAAGTGAGGTGTTGTTTCTTCAGACATGATCCAGACATAACTTTACCAGCACACTGAGAACCTGAATACTCTGAAAAAGCCCTGAAGGATGAAAACACAGCAGCCCACCTCCTCACCAACTGAGGTAATCTCCACAGTAGCTCTGTCCCTGCTGTGGCATTCAGAGCATTACCCAGAGCTGACTCCAGGACTGCCTGGGAGATCTGTCTCTCCCTGACCCCCATCAGCCCCACCAGCGGCGGTCACAGGCTACAAGACAGCTCATGGCCAAAGACCCCTCAAGCTCTGTATTTGAAACACAAGATTTCACACCTGGCTTGCTCCCACACTCCCTCCAAGGGACACCTGCATCCCTATAATTATGACTCAGGACCACACAGGGCTAAGTATTTGATGTCCCACAGCCAGGCTGTGTGGAAAGCAACCCAGCTCCTTGGGTGTAGCCCTTTGCTGAGAGCCTTCCCCTGCTCTAACGCCATGTGTTCCCTTGAAAAGGAAAGCTGCAGGAACACCAGAGCAAGACATCAACAGCTGCTGGATCCACAAATATAGTAATATAAATCTTTTCTGTGCAAGACAAGAATATTTGTAATAAAGTACAGCAACCCCAACCTTTTTTGGTGGCAGGCTGGTTTTTGTTTGCTTGTTTTTAACTTCACTGGAATAACATAAGCGATGTTACAAACTTTTATTTCTCATTTCTAGCCGTGAGCTGAAACTTTAATTACCGAAATAAGTCTTGTCAGTGTCCCCTATAAAAACCTCTGTAATTAATACAAAAGATTGCAGTTAGCTGTATAAAACTGTATTTTAATGTTGACTAACAAGAGTAATCTAAACTTCTTACCTTAATCCCTATTCTCTGTTTCCCAATGCATAGAACAAATACATAATATGTTATATGTAGTCTTGTAAACTAAAACCAAGAAATTTCAGCTATAAAGGCTGAAACCACCATAATAGAGCTTCTTCTTTTTTCTCTGTCCACTTCAGAGATGCACAAGTGTTGTTTTAACAGGAACTAATTGCAAGGAACAGCTACATCACTAAACTCTTTCTCTTCCACACCCAATAGCTCAAATCACAGCAAGAAGTGATGCCAGTAGTTGAACAACCCCTAGTTTAAAACCAGTTCTAAAGAAGAAAAGGAGGTCATATTTTGGGTGGGGGTCTTTTGGTTGTTGTTTTTGGTGGGGTTTTTTTGGGTTTTGGGTTGTTTGTTTTTGGTTTTTTTTGGCGTGTGTAAATAATTTAAGAACATCTTTCTGAAATTAAACATGAAATTTTTCTAGATCCGATGTTACGATATTCTACCTCCCCCTTTATTTCTTGCTATTACCTTCCAATTTTGAGGAAAGTGTTAACAAGAACCATTCTTTTAATGCCCTCTTAAACCAGATAAGGCTAAATTAAAGTGCATTATGAATTAGGGAAAACTTTGCAGCCTGTAAGCTCAATTCTAAATTCTTTCTGTCACATAGATGAAGGCAAACACTGAACTTGGCTGCAGGCAGTTTAGAATGGTCACTACGCTACCAACACAATTTAGCTGATGGAGATTTTGCAGGGAAAGTCTTTTCACAGGCCAACCCCCTCAGCAAGCAGGAAAGTATGACTCAGTGGAAATTTTAGGAGATTTTAAGGACATGCTGACTCCAGTTGTAACCACAATGGCCATAAAAATGAGGTATAAATAGTGCTTGCCACATCCTGACACAGCAACCTGCAATGGGAAAAGCCCTCCCAAGGGAAATGGCATCTCCTGAACAGAGTCACCAAACCCTCAGGATGACCTGCGGCCTCATGAACTATGAAAACTGTACCTGGGAGTGAAGATAGCAAGAAGAGTAAATATTCCACTCTGTTGTTTTTTCCTATTCAACTGAACATCAATTTAAAAAGAAAAAAGACTAAAGATTTGACTTACTGACTGGGTAAATAGATTTATTTTGTTTAGTAAATGTGTCAAAAAATGTTTCAGGGGAAAAAAAAAAAGGCAGACTATCAGGACTCCACATGATACAACGGTAGATCAAGAATTATTTTTAAATTAAAATCTGGAAGTTGGGTAGTACAAATAGCCTAAGTTGGATAGAGAAGAACACAGAAGTAAATAAAACTCAGATAATGCTCATGAACTATATATATATATATATGCTTCCAAAACTAAATCTTCTGGATCTTCTAAACTACTGCCCCAACTGCACCAACTTTCATGCAATTCCCAGAGTTGTGAGACATCAGTGATGCAGATTTCCCCCAACCTCCTTCACAGCTTTCAGACAAGGCCTTAATAAAATAAAATAGTATACACGTTAAAATAGCAGATCACCACAAACCTTTCACAGCCTTACGATCAATTCTGCAGATTGCCAAATTACTGATTGCTTCTAAATTTCTTTATTCCACAAGAAATAGTGTCAAGTATTTTTTCCGCCTTTGAATTAAGGCACGCTGTCATAGGCTGTGTAATATTGTTCTAGTGAAATTCCAGTGGCGTCTCCAGCACGACCCCCAGGATAACCCATAACCAGCACCCCGGGAGCTGAACTACCCAAAGCCAGCTGCGAGTCTGAGCTGCAAAGTGCTGCACCGAGTGGACACAGCTGCTGTTCCTGCAGGCCCTGCTCCAGGGGCACCCCGCTACAAACAAGAGCAGGATGCATTCCTCCTGCTCAGTTCTAAGGGAATACACAAAACAGAGAGTACTTTGGACCCTGATAGCATAAAAGATTTGATGCCTTGGCAGGAGCAAACAGAACCTCGAGAATCAAATCAAGATCGCAAGAAGATCCAATCAGAGAGTTTTCTGGGAAAATAAAACTTCATCAGACTCTGCAAGCAAAGGAATGTTGTAATATGCATAAGTTTGTGTATTTGATTTTTACCTAATCTTTTTAGTAAACATTGCCAGTCTCCTGAAACAGTATATAAGTGTTATAGATGCAGTAGGTAATTCAGGCTGGTAATTAATCAGTTATGTTTAATAAGTTGATATTGAAAATTAATGCATGTATTTTTTAAAACATAAGAAACCTAACCTTGCAAGCACTAGGCAGTCCTGGAGAAATTCCAACAGCTGCAGCTGGCTGACCGCAGAAATATCCCATTAGCAAAATAAAAGACTGGAACTCCTGGGTGGATGGGTCCTCTCCTCTCCTGATGTACAGATACACCCTCATGAAATGCAAGATGAATATCTCTGGATGGGGTAACACTGGACACCTGGAAACCACTAACACTGGCCCCAGTGGTAAGATAAGATAAGGGGGGGACATTAACGCCCATCACCGACCCTCAGATGAGATAAGATACCAATCAAATTTCTTCATCTCAATTGGGAGCCCGGAAAACCAAACTCCAAACTCCTCCATATTCATCACGACCGGAGGAAAGCATTCACAATTTCAGCTGCCTAGGACAATCTCCATTGCTCCAGACTTCTTTGTCCAGCACTGGACTCTGACAGGATGGACTTTTGCATTTGAACCACCAGCCGAGAAAGAACAGACTTTCTGCCTGTGGCAAAACAAACTGCATTTAACCGGGTAGCTCGGGGACCACGGCGGAGAATCAGCAGAACCCAGAGCGAGAGGGGCTTGGGTCTGCGTTCGCCCGCATCGACTCGGTGCTTCGCTTTTTCAATCGTGGCTATCGCAGCCGAAATTCTCAGTCACGAAAATAAAAATTATTTTTCTCTTTATTAAAAATTGGCTTGATTGGTTATTAATCTGGCTTGATCACGACCGTATTTATAACATAAGTCTTTGTAAGTTCACAATAAAATTGGATTCTGCTGACCACTTCTCCATCGCCGACAGCTGGTGCCCCGTGTGAGGAAATGACCGGACCTGAGCTGGCGGCAGTTGGTGAGCCCCTTGGAACTGATCACCGACAGCGAGAGAACCGCCTTCGGGTCCACAGTCCCTGTCTGCTGGGACGTGACAGGTGAGCCAGGGGAACTAAAGGGACAGGACATGTCTATGAAACCATGGCTGCCCCACCCTAAAGCAGGACCTTAAGTCACTTTTACGATGGGTGTCAAGTATGCTCCTGTCCTGGTCCTGGAGAATAATTTTTGGGACATTGAAAAAGCAACAGCAGCCTCAGGCTGTTTCTCCTGCGAATGCTGCCAGGGCCATACCCAGCTCTGTCTCTCCCTGCCCACCTGAAACTGGTACCTCAGATACTAAAGAGCCATCAACCTCGCCCCTGCCC
>VXAX01000432.1:37500-95257 GCA_013399835.1 Leptocoma aspasia | reverse complement strand
TAATAGTAATAATAATAATAATGCACCAAGGTATTGAAGGCTGTGTACTCTAAATTAGAAATACTTGAGTATTTTACAGAATTCTGAGGTGACTGACATGCAGCTATGAATGACTAGAACAACATGCATCACTGCTTTAAGACAACAGTCACTGAAGACAACACTGGACGTAAGACAATTAGAACTCCAAAAATGTTTTCACTAGTAGCAGATTGTAGAGGCAGGGGTTGTACAGTTTGGCTGGACTCACATGCTGACTGCACTAGTACCTTATAGTATGCTTAATCTGAAACCCCGTTTATCAACCCCTAAAAGTACCTACAATCTACTTCAGGTGTAAACATCTTTGTCCACTGATGAAGATACTAAGTGAAAAAGAAGAGCTTGGAATTGGATGGGTGTGTAAGGGGGTACAGGGACAGCAAGGCAAAACAAAAAAAAAAGACAGGAAAGATGTGGGGTCAACTAGAACAATCTGCCAGCTTAAGATTTGAGAGGCAAAATTTTGTGAACATATTTATTTCAAGCTATTATTCTTCATGAGCTTTCTCCAAAATGCTTACATTCTTCTCTCCATACTTTATACTATCACACCTAAAATGAAAGTGAGGTTTCAATAGCTTAGGGAAGAAATCAGAGCTGGCAAGAAAAAGTTAAGCTAGTGAACCCCAGGATCTCTTGAAATTACGAAGGGAAAACACTGATGACTCAAGGGGGCTCAAGCTGGAAGGCATGTTGCACAATGCAGTTTGCTTTGTCACCGTGACTTTCAAGAGCATGCCTAAGACAGTTGACTTGCATTTCCTTTAAACATAGCTGAAAATGACCATGTGGCTACAACACAGTCACACTACAGTATGTGTTGTAATTCTTTTAATTCTTCTAATTTTGTTTTTAATTCTTGTTTTGTTTTTTTTTTCTTGGATTCTTTGACATTTCAAGCATTATAAGAGACTCCAAAATAATGTCCAGCAGCACTGGCCCTAATTCTTCTGACCCTGTATATATGTTTTAGGGAATCTTCATAGCACATCTGTGATGGTAAGACATTAAGGCAAGTTGTCAGCCAACTAACAAAGCAGAATATTCAGATCAGTGGGGAGATTCCTTAAAAATTTCAATCAAAAAAATTATTCTGTAAGTACTAATTTATTTGCTACAGCTCTGCTTCTCTCCCATTTTCATACAAATTTCACTTAGGACTTGGCTACTCTCAAAATGAGTGTGGGTGACAGTCATCTAATAATTAGACGGATTGATCCAGATCAAGCACCCCTATGGAAAATATGTGGGTGAAAAGGCACAAGAGAACTCTAGATTGATCCAGAAATGGAGGTGGACTGATGTACATCTAAAACAGTGCTTGAACAGAGAAAATAATAGAGACAAAGATGTTTAGACCTTTTCGAGCGAATCGTGGGAGAGAGTTATTATCATATAAGGACTGAGTGGTAGTTTGGCTAGAGAGGGAGGACACAGAGCCAATCAGGGAGGCGTAGGGGACTGAATTACTGCTCAAAGCTGTAAAAAGTAAAAGCCAATCGGAAATGGGAAACAAATTAGTAACAGCAGTAGACCATCATAATCAATCATCTTGTACATACAGGCACTTCAGACATGCACAAAACAGCGTCTGGTAACTCAACTAAGATATTTAAAGGTGCAGTTACCCTACTGTAAATATAAAGGTCATAAACCCAGTGAGTATGAGACTCACTCATCACGCAATGGACCTGACTAAATCACCAGCATCATGAACACAAATCATAATAATTAACCTACTGTGAAGGAATATTTTTCTAAAGATGCTGAACACCCATTCTTTTTTAAAATTATTTTTATTCATATGCTTCTCTATATGACATTTGACATTTCCAAGGGGAGATTTCACATTAAACACTTTGTGCAAATAAGAAATTTGAAGGTAAATTTTTCTAAGGCAAAAAGAGGAACTACTTACAACCCCAGAAACTGACAAATTTTAACTGCATTTAAACCCTTCCTCTAAGTCTCATTTTCAGCAATTACACTTCGAATAACTTTCCTCAAATAATATTTGGCAGTTAACATACAAAGTAATTGCATTTGTTCTATTTTCATACTTTAAATACATAAAATGGGCATACTGATACGATAGAAGTAGCTATTTTTTAAAAGAACTTCTGGAGGGATTTTGTTATGTAATCAGTCTGTGAATCATAACAGAATATGCTATGAATAAACATCCTAAGATGTCATCACACCTCATGCAAAAGCATGAGGCTTCAATTGAGCAGGTGTAGAACTTGACTCAAAAGATCCCAGATAGAATACTGCTAAACTCACTTCTTTTTGTGGTTACAAATAAGAAAATACACTTATTTGATGACACACTCCCACACCAATCAACATATGTCATGACAACACAAAAACTTAAAGACAAAATACAGCTAAATTACAACAGATCTTGTGACATGCTAAAAAGTCAAAAGAAATACCATGCTGAAAACATGCTTTCAAATTCTCTTTTAAATAGGGTATCTCTTTTTTTTTTTAAAAAAAAAAGAGATAAAACCTCCTGAAAACTCAAAAAAAAAAAAGAAAACCCCCAAAACCACCACATGCAAAACACATTTGAAATTGTACCCATTAAAAATTTTTATTTCCAGATTTGGCAGAAGATTGCCAAGTGTAATCTTATGCAGCCTAGTAGTAATCCGTTTACATGAATTAAATAACAATGTATGGTTTGATTACAGTGTAGAATTATCCTCTGGTTAATCTGTGGTAAATACATGACTAAGGAACATGCAATATTATTTGTGCTACAGTTTCAAGGAAAAAACTAAGAGAGCAAGGTCAGAAACCATATGCATATTAACAGACATTAAACCTGTTAATTATATTCCTTTATCGCAGCTAATCAAGTGGGTGTTCTAGGCTTGCCATTAGTGCGTTAAATTAGGATTTTATTTGTTGTCAGGGATTTATGATAAAGGCTTTTAGAAACATTTATGAAACACACATTTATTTACCATTTTGGAACTGTAGGTTGACATACCCACAATAAGCAAGAGCAAAATTAGAAATCAAAGAGCAAATCTGATATCATACAGACTATAATCTACATGAAGTGAAAATGTGACACATGATTGTCACAGAAATTTCTTTAGGAAATGAGTGGTACCTTAAGTTCACATTGAATTAATTGTCTGTGACTTTACAAACTCCTCATTTTTATTTAATAATACAGAACACTCTTTTACATACCAATCTATGTTGATTAAGATATCCCTTTATAGAAAAAGGAAGGAATCAGTAACACTGTTTGTTGAGACTTATCAAAAAGATAGAAAAAATACCTATTTGAAATTCTGGAATGGAAAAAAAGTAAGGATGACCCTGATTCAGTAGGAATTCAGCATTCATGAAAATTTATCAAGAATGCCTTTAGTACATGACAAAAAAATTACTGTTACTTTAAAATTTCATTTTCACAGAGCCAGAGCTAGGCCAGAGCATGAAATTACAAAGACAAATTTACAAGACAATCTCTAGAGAAATATATCATTCTGCAACACCTATTCTAAAATAATTGCAAATGCATATATGAAATTGCAAAATTATGCCACTTTTATTCCAGAATATTTTATGTTCTTCAAAACTTGATCCATTATTCTGGAATGAAAACAGTTTATCTTTTTCTGCAACAAAGACTGAGCTTTAACAAGGAGCCTTAGGATCTCCATAGCCTCATAGCAGAAGCACCACCTCTGAGTGATGTGTAAAAGTCACCTATAGTGAGAAAACAGGAAACCTAATTTTCAGATCCTGATCTAAAAATGTCAAATACAATAAGATGTCACAAAAACTATGCTCTAAAATGCAGGGGGGTAAAAAGGGATAACTCTTGTGAAGAGAAGACTTTCCAACTTCATCTCCTAGCTAAGCAGATTCTGGGTTCCTCCAGGTTTCAAAACAAAGTGGGATATCAGAGAAGTGCTGTTTGCATTGAAAGCTGTACCTCTCTTAGGTGCCTGAATCCTCCATGTGAGACATGTTCATAAGAAGAGCTATATGTATGATGGCTCAGTATGAGGAAGTCTGTTTTTTAGTCTGTTTTTGCCAAGACAAAGCACAGACCTCCTTCAGCATTGTTATGATTCTCATAAACAGATGTTGAGTGGATAAACTGTACAAAGAAATTTCTACTGTCTTGCAAAGCAGGTAACTAAATCCAGACATCATTTTTCCCCCTTTTTTTTTATTTGTACCCTTTTCCTCTGAACATGTTTTATGCTTTTTCTGCTTTATCATGGAAATAAGTTTGTGGAAGTTCCTTAGCAACTCAGGGAATAAGTGAGCACTTATCTAATTAAAAAAAGTCTTTAACTTAGAGCTGTAATAACTCTATTTATTTTTCTTGTATTTAAAAGCATCTTATTTAGTTCATAAGATATAATGAGATAATTGTTTAATTGGCACCCAATTACAAAAATTACTTATAAGTGTGACACATTTTATAGTTAAATGAGGATAAAAAAATCAGTCACTTTGAGGCATGACTCAATTTATTTCTCTGGCTGATTGGCAGATTGAAGTCTGCCTGAGCCTTGGATCTCTCAGAACCCACTCAAACTACTTAATTTCAGTTAATTTTCCTCTGTATAACTGGGCTGCCTTATTTGATGAAACCTTTTGTGAGGCTTAATTATTACCCCTTTTTACCTTAACTCTCCCATGTGGCATAGAGACCTCTAAAATTTGTGCACCAGGTTACTGATTTTAATTCTGTGTTTCATAGGCCACTTGTAAAAAGGTAAGAATGTGACAGACTTTTCTTCCAGCTATGGAAGAATAACAGACTTAAATGAAATCCTACTGAGATATTGGGTATTTTCATGTTTACTCAAAGAGAACTTGGCACTGCTCTGACCCACTCACTGGCATATGGGCTTATCTAACACATACACATTTTTGGATAACACACACGGACCTGGGATCTTGTTCTCAGATACAGAACTGTGGGCTATTCCAAATGTCAAGGCAAAGTGTGAAATTTATCTATGGAGTTACTCCATCCAATGAGGAGGGAAGCCAGAAATAAATTTGATCCTTTCTGAACAAGGTAAGATAGGAAACTCTTTAGGTTAGAGCTCTTTAGATCTCTTTAGATTATTGAAGAATGTAGACAATAAAAAGCGAAAGGAAAGCAAGACATTTCCTCTGCTGGTAGTTTAAACTGTAGAATTTTATAACATCCTCATGCTGAATTAAAAATTTTTTGACAAGTACAACATATTTGTACTGAAATGATTCTCTAAATATCACCAAAGATAAAATATTGTTTTCTCATATTTTGTGTCAAAAATCTATACCTAATCTTCTGTATTGGGAGTAATTTAACATTGCAGTTAGAAATTCAAATTTACCCCAAGGATTTAGGTTTCAAATTATTTTGATATCTATATATCATCAGGTCTTTCCTTATACAAAATACATGATTGATAGCGTTTTTGGGATGTGGCTGTTTAGAAATCTTTTAAAGTACTAAAGTTTATGACAATTCATAATTTTTTAGGAGTGTCTCATTCACCTCTCCAAGTGAAAACTGTCAGTCCAGATATGCTAATGTAATTTAGAATTTTTTTCTCTAACATTTCTATACATTATGGATTCATTAGAAAATTTTTTCCTCTCCCACTGGAAGCATATGGTCTCCTTGGAAAGCTCCAAGCAAACTGTGGATGCTTTCATAACCTAAAGAAATAAATCATTAGAATAACAAGTATGCCAAATCATCTACCTTGGTGCACTTGTGCTGAAAGTACATTCACCACTTTGTCCTTTGTTTTATCTATAGGCATTGTTGAGAAAGGCATCATTTTATAAGGGCGACAGCAGGTTTCTCAGTAAAAGGAACCCAACACGTAACCACATCAGCCCCATCTCTTCCCCCAGTTGCCTCCTTTGTAGTACCCCCCCTATCTAGTTCTGCTGCCTTGCAGAAAATAAAACCCATACATTTGAAAGTGAAAGAACAACAAACCCAAAAAAGCTGATATCTTGAATATATAGCCTTTCTGTAGGTTCTCTATGTTCATCTTAAAAAAAAATTATTGCATGTTATTTGATGGTGTGTTGCTGATTGGGAGATGGATAAATATTCCAGTAGGATCTAAACACCTAAGTTAAGTTTAGTCAGATTTAATTGACATGGTAGCTCTAATTTAAGTTAATTTGAGCTAAGTGAAATTCTGCTTTTACTTGCAAAAGTACTGTACCTCGATTTCACTGTGACTGTTTACATATTAAGAACATGTTAATTAGCAAGTGTAACAGAGTAAGACAAATCTACTGGGGTAAGATTTTTCTCCTTGATATTTGGTTGTATGTTGAGTAGTATAATGGCCTGACCTGTGTCTAGTGACCTTAAGAGGTACTATAATAGGAAAAAACATCATTTGATGTACTGTATTTTTAATAATAATGGTAATACTCCAGTCTGTGAAAAGGATTATAGCAAAGAAGAGCAGTTCCTAGTAGAAACAGATGGCAGATGTTCTGCTCAAATAGCTTTACAGAAAACTGCAACCTTCACAGATAAACTATAGCCCTGCAAGAAGAAGTACGCCTTAAATCCTCTCCAGTTCTTTTCAGATCAATGAGGTGGTCTCATTGGCACAGTGTCTACAAGTGCCACAAATTCTGCCATTTCTTAATAATTTTACCTTCTCAATGTAAATTAAAAATTAATTACAATGAATTAATTTTATATGTTAGCACTTGGCAGCAGGGTTTTTCCCCCTCATGTTTCATTTTAATTATGATGAATACTAAATAGATAGGTAAGATTATGCATCTAAATAAATAGAGTGCAGAAAATTAGACTTATATATCTAGTTATTATTCCATTATTTATTGGATGAAGAGGGAAACATAGTGACGATTGATGAGGTAAAGGCTGAGGTAATTAATGCCTTCTTTACCTAAATTTTTAACAGCAATATCAACTGTTGTGTGGATATCCAGTCCCCTGAGCTGGAAGACAAAGGTGGGGAGCAGAATTAAGTCCCCCTGATCTTGGAAAAAATGGTCAGCAACCTGCTACACCACTTAGACATCCAAAATTGTGTGGGACTGGATGGGATACACCCAAGGGTAGCAAGGGAGTTGACTAAAGTACTCACTGAGCCTCCTTCCCTCATGTACCAACAGTCCTGCCTAACTGGGGATGTTCTTGTTGTCTGGAGGTTTCCAAATATGACATGCATCAACAAGAAGGGTAGGAAGGAGGATCCAGGAAACTACAGGCCTGTCAGTCTGGCCTTGATGCTGGGGAAGGCCATTGAGCAGATCATCCCAACATTCTGGCTTTTATCAGCAATTCTGTGGCCAGCAGGACCAGGGCAGGAATTGTCCCCCTGTACTCAGCACTGGTGAGGCCACACCTCAAATCCTGTGTTCAGTTCTGGAGCACTTACTCCAAGAAAGACATTGAGGTGCTGGAGCATGTCCAGAGAAGGGCAATGGAGCTGGTGAAGAGTCTGGAGCACAAGTCCTATGAAAAGCAGCTGCAGAAGCTTGGGGTGTTTAGCCTGGAGAAAAGGAGGCTGAGATGAGACCCTGTGCTCTCTACTGCCTGAAAGAAGCCGGAGGTGGGGGAGGACAGTCTCTTTTTCCAAGATAACAAGTGATACAGGAAGAGGAAGTGGCCTCAAGGTACACTGGGGAGGTTCAGATTATATATTAGGAAAAAATTCTTCATGATGAAAGGGTCATCAGGCATTGGAACAGGATGCCCAGGGAAGTGGTGGAATCACTGGCCCTGGAGTGCTCAGAAAACATGTGGGTGTTGCAATTCAGTACATGGTTTATTGTTAAACATAAAGTGCTTGGTTAATGGTTGAGATCTTTTCCAAACAAAACAATTCAGTGATTCTAGTAAGCCATTTACTCATTATATAACTGTATACAAACAATTACTTCTGTTTGGCATAAGCTAGACTTTAAGAACAGTATTTTTTCTTCTCATGTTTCAAAGATTTGTATGTATATTTCTTTCACTGTAAAACCCTTTAAAACTTTTACAAAAGTGCTGAGTAACAGATGAAAACTTCACCCAGAAACAATGAGCTGCCACTGAAATTGTAGCCTCAGAAGGACACTGAATAAAACCTTTCCTTATTTGCATTTACTGTGTTTAAGTTCCTATGGTAGACAGGACCCAGAGCATGTAAAAAAGATTCCCACACTAAGATGAAATTAAATTGGAAGACGTGGTCCTGAAACACACCTGATTTGCCCCAGCTGGTAGGAGAAGTGTACTGGAACAGACTGAAAAGGCAAGGGTGGAGCAAAACTCAAGCATCCAGACTCTTCCCTTTCTACTTCTGCCACATGCATGAGGTCTTTAGCCACATTCATTAGTCTGCAGATACACTCCTTCTGGGGCAACATCATCTCAATACAATCATTGTTTAGAAGATCAAGAATGGGATTTGCATGTTCACTTAACCCTTTAATAGTATTTATCACGTAAACTACAGCAGCTGATTCTCAGCATCTCAAGCACTTAATTTCCTGCTTTTATGAACTTGAATTCACTACCTTTTTTACTTAATGTAATAAGCTTGACAAAAACATGAGGCTCATGAAGATTCAGCACCTAATTAGCATCAGACTCCATGCAAATATATTGTAGTAGAAAACAAGTCTAGTGGGACATAACTTGATCAAAACAAAGCCAATTTACGTAAAAGTTGACTCCTGCAAAGACGGTAAAAACACTATTTTGAATATTTCTCTCTTGGTGCTTCTTGACTATGCGATTAAACAGCTTTAAGAAAACAGTGATTAATGAAAAAAGAATTAATAAAGTATTTAAGAGTGCGTTCCTTCTGACCTCAAAACTACTGACATATTAATATATGCCTTGACCATAACATACAGCCTTATTTTCAACATCAAGACCATTTATCTAGTTATGTATTTCTCTTCTGTATTGTACATTTGCAAACCAGTGGAATTCACAGTGATGTAAATATATTACCTGATAATGCAGTAGATAAAAGGGAAGCTTATTTACAAAGATGTGTCCATAAAATATCATTAATAAACAGAGGGATGTACATTTCCCAGTAATATTTTCTAGCATTGTTAGGTTTAAGTTAGAATTTTAACAGATAAAACACACCTGTACAGCATATGTGTCTTTGGGCTCTTTTTTACAAAGCTTCGAATCTTTTTTCAAGCAGCATTTTCTTTTAAATAAAGAAATTACTTAATTATTTCAAAAGCGAACAAAGAAATATATTTTGCAGCAAAAATCAAAAAAACATCCCCCCAAACCCTTGATCAAAATACGTATTTTCAAACAACCAATCTTTCTTTTCTGTAACAGCATCAGTAACCAGCCTGTGATCCCAGAGGTCTCAGTTGAGTCATTATTGTCTCTTACCCGGAGTTTGAAAGTTAAGGCGTCGCAGCTCCACTGGATCTGTGGGGTGGTGGGAGGGGACCTCCTTGCTGTTGGGTATGCTGCTCTTTCTAGAATCAGATTCAGCCCTCTTCCTGCATGGAGAAGGTGAATACACATAAATAGAAGACAGACATGTTAGCTTCACAAAGGTGAACGTTTAGCATTATATTCTGAAGGCAAGATGTTTATTTCTGAAATAGTATTTGATGCAGTGCAAAGGTAATATAATTATGTGTGGTGGGTAGGGTACCTACAATTCACAGTGGTAAAATGGTCAGAGAGAAAATAGCTGCATTCTGCCCTAAACTGATCTTCCAGAACATCCTTCTGGTCATTCTAATAATTTACTCTTGTAACATTAATCATATAAAAATCAGACAATTCTCCTATTTTAAATGCTACCTAGATATACCTTTATAAAAAAGCAGCCAACTCTTGAGCTAGACCACCCCAAGTTATTGTCATGAAATATTTCTTATTTTATACACAGACCTCTGTATTGATATAAAAATAACTTGCATTCTTTAGGTATTTTTAATATGAGAAAGAGCAGTACAGAAGACATCTATTTGACAAGACACCTATTTGTCTCACTTTCTAGGACGTAAGACTTTGCTCTGTTTCCTCTCGTCTCTGTAAGAGCTGAAATATGCAATCTTCATATGCCTTATCACGTCTACATATATTCAAGGCTTAGATCTGTATGAATATTTCTAATCAAATTAAGACTTTCACTTCAAAGGAAGGAAAACAAAACAAAACAAATTGACAGAATGAAAGAGAAAAAAGAGAAAGAAAGTTGTCTATGTTTCCCTTTCTTTAGAGAGAAGCAGAATCCATTTGTGTTCTCACTGACTTTTGTTAAAGCTGACTCTCATTATCTTTATGTATCATTATCTGATGTAAAACATGGAGAACCATGTTACAAGGAGAGTAGCTAAAACTCTGGATTTTTATACAGAGAGTGGAATCTTTCTTCACTAGTTATCTGTGGGGTCCCGAATGAAAACACACGGTGGCTGATACTTTTTATGTAATATAAAACGAAGAAGCAAACAGAGGAAGAGTTATGTCGTGAAAACAGAACTGAGATTCTTTTAAGGGTAAGGATAGCAGAATGTTTTCCAGGTGCCCAATATTTATGTTAACATAACACTTTCTTTTTCCTCATCAACTCACAATGGGACAATGATAAATCTGTTATTACTCCAGTCAATTTCTTGATGTTCTTGAAATAATGAAAACTGGGTGACATACAGTGAGATTTCAAAAAATTATGAAAAAGTCAAACACCAAGACTATTGCCTGAATTTTTGAAAGTCACTAGTCCTATGGTTCCATCGGAAAAAAAAACACTCCACCTGTTCTGCAGCAAATACCTTAACATATCTATTAACTTCTCTTTAGTGAAGCAATAAAAATTTAAATCTGATTATTCTGGCTTTAGTCTTTTTAAAACAAAATTAGTATGGATAAACTCATTTGAGATTCCTTTCTTTTGATTTTGACTATTCAAAACTCCTGTCACAGTAGCACTGTGTCTTTCTTCTTACTGAAGTTGTGTGACGTAGCTTTCAAAAAGTCTTTTAACCTATATTTCCTTCTCTTTAAGACTAGGAGTCTTAACTCTCCTTAAGTTTCTGGAACTGTCCAGGGACAAGCTTAATTTAACTTTTTTCCACTTGAAGGTTAGTACCAGGCTGCAATTTCATATTACTCTAATAAAACCACTAAAATCTCTTCCAATAATGTATCTGAATATTTTGAATACTTAAAGAATAACAGAATGGTTTATTATATATTATTAATTGGAGGAATATTCTGGTTTTTAAATCTCTCCAGCCTTTAGAAGACATCTCAATTCTTCCAGATTATGCAATGATTCTGAGATAGGTGGGGGGAAAAAATTCCAGAAAAGACAAATTATATCACTGTATCGTTTTCATTTGTAGAACTATAAGTCAGTGTTGAGTTTATGTATATGAGACATTACAAAGATTCAGAGCATCTAATGCCTCAACTACAACCATGGATTCCTTCAAGAACTTTGATTATTGTGTATAACCACTGCTTGCACGTCACTAAAACACAAATAAAATCATATGAGCATTGTTGAGCTCTGCTATCTCATGGAGACATAAAAAAACTTCAGCGAACCTTTGCTTCTTGTATTACATTACTTTTCAGTGCTGTAAATAACATTGCAAATCTTGCAGTTGCCCTCATATTGATAGATTACTGCCTACATTCACTTAAGACTGACAGACGCTTTGTCTTAGAACATTATCATGATGACTTTTTTTTCTCTTTTTTCTCCTTTTCTGTATTAAATGAAGAGTGATTATTTTTCACTTCTCACCTGTCAGGTTTACTGCTCCATTTTATTGCAGCAAGGAGGGAAGAAAAGGTGAAATGTTAGTTGACCAGCAGCACAAAGAATAATAATGAAAATAGGAGATACAAGAAATTTTGATTTGCAGTAAAGATATGTAACTAAACCAAATCAAGAAATGACAGCTCATCAAAATATTAAATGCTTGGAAATAATAGAATTAATGGAGGACCCAAGGTCATGTCCAAAGCAAATCTTCTGTTGAAAAATACACGTCTCTTAAACGCTATCTGCCAAGAAATACGACTTCGAATTTTAGCCAGTGAGATAACGGAGAATGGGTCTTTCATTTGGGCCATGAAGGTATTGTTAACATTACATTGAAAAATTACTTCTCACTGAGATGTAGCTCCCTCTTACTTTCTAGAGAGAAGAGAGGTAAGAGGAGGAAAGAGAGGAAAAATGAAAGTGGAGGGCAGACTAGAATGGGAAGGAAAGAAAGGGAGAAGAGGAAGAGAAAAGGAAGTGATGAACAAGGTTAAGTATAGGAGACACATAAGACCCATACTAATAAAAATACATGAAAATTTCTAACACTATTTTACCAATCTAGATAATAAAATAACAAGAAATTTTTAACAGTACCCTGCTAGGTACTGTTCCCTGAAAGCAAGGGAACCACAGATCTTTTTCCAATGAAGTATTACATGTCTTTTTAGATTTAGAATAAATGTCATTTGCTAGATGTCTACAGTGATCTATATAGATCTGTACTGATATATGATCTATAAAGTTTAGGTAAACAGAAAAAATAATTTATAATCTTTCACCAACATGTTCTATTATACACACACACTATAACTACAGTGTTTCTCTTCCTCTGTGTTGATCATCATAAACAGGGGTTCTACAAACATTTTAATAGCTTGTATTCTGCAATGACCAGATTACACACATTGTGAGAAAGTCTTTAACATTCTTCATCATCACTTAAGATTTCCCATTTTCCTGTTTTGCATTTCTGCGCTTTTTTACTTTTTTTAACATCTGGGTTTTTTTTTTCACTTAGAAGCATATTTCTTCTTATAGCTCAAGATTCAGCAGGGGACCAGCAGTTCAAAGGAGGTGATTCTGCCCCTCTACTCCACCTTGGTGAGACCCCCACCTGGAGTGCTGCATCCAGTATTGGGGCCATCAGCACAAAAGACATGGATCTGTTGGAGTAGATCCAGAAAAGGGTCGCAAAAATGATCAGGGGGATTGAAGAAGAAAGGTTGAGAGAACTGGGATTTTTAAGCCTGGACAACAGAAGGCTTTGGGAGACTCTCTTGCATCCTTCTGGTACTTAAAGGGACTTGTAAGACAGATGGGGACAGGCTTTTATAGTAGAGCCCATAATGACAGGACAAGGGATAATGGTTTTAAAGTGAAAGAGGGTAGATTCAGACTAGCCAGAAGAAAGAATTTTTTTTTTATGAAGGTTATGAAACACTAATTAATTAGATTCCCCAAAGAAGTGGTGGATGCCCTATTCCTGGATTCTTTCAAGGCCTGTGGATGGGGCTCTGAGAAACCTGTCCTAGCTGAAAATGTCCCTGCTTATCAAAGGGGGTTGGACTAGATGACCTTTAAAGGTCCCTTCCAACCCAGACTAATCAATGACGCTATGATTCAGAGTGCCAGAGCTACTATGTTCAAAAGACTTAAGTTTAGGCTACAGTCTTTTGAATCAAGTCAAAAAGATGCACTTTATAAAAGCGAACAATACAAAGACTGTCAAGATGGCTTTAACTTCTCTCCCTTAGGAATGGAAAGATCTAGAAGGAGGAACCTTTTGCTCTTCACCAGTGGAAAACTGAAATTAGGGAATTTGTGGTTTCTTAAAAACTACAAGGAATATCAACATAAATTAATTTGTTAAAAAAAAAATATATAAATAAACCCAAAACCTGAGAATGAGATGACAGGGTGCTTCATGGGGACATTCACTTTTCTCTCTAGTTTGTCCATTTCTGAGAAACACCACACAATTTCTAGAGAAATTTCTAATTTCTTTAACGTTCACTAACTAAGTTCCTAATCAACCAAATCCTATGTAATTGAGCATGTATCAAACACATAAAATATATGTAAACTGTGACTCAAGCAGACCTTGAGAGAATGGTTAGGCATTTCCTCTAGGACATACACCATCTATCTATCTAGATTTGCTTTTGTTTGAGATTTTTGATACAAATTTTACTATGCTGAATAAGATACCCCATCTTTGAACAAAGAAAAGAGTTATTTTCTTCTCAACAAGAAAATGGCCAAAAAGGAAGCGAGATTTATGTAATTTACTTGGATCTCTTGATTTGATTATAAAGTTTAATAGATGGGAGGATCTCCTCCAAAATAGGTATCTCCCTTTACTATGACTGCAGAGTGGCTTCACTGCTGCAAGGACAGAGAAAACTGAACTGGTTAATGGCCAAGTCAGTTCCATTTGCCAAGACACAGTAACTCAAGACAAAACAGTTTTTACGGTGAGAATAGTTGAATATGGGAACAAGTTGCCCAGAAATATCATTGAGTTTCCATTCTTAACTATACAAAACTTGCCTGGATGTCCCTCTGAGCAAACTGCTGCAGGTGGCTGTGCTCTGAACAGGGCTGGAATGAGGCACACTCTAGAAGTATGGCCCTTTGATTCTGTGAATCTGTGAGCTCTACAGCACACAGTATATTAATTGGCTATTATACTGTGTTGGCTATTATATCAATAGTATGCCCGATGACAAGAAAATGTACTCTTCAGTATTATTCTCATTTATTACTGTTACTTACTAAGCTGCAATCATCTTTGGCTATATTCTAATATATGATCTGAAAACCTGTCCATGAAATATCTTTGCTTTCAGATTTAAGAAAAGTAAATGCAGAGTCAATAACCTTTATACAACTTAACAACAAATAATAGAGTTCAAACATGCATTCCTTGTCTTTGGAACAGTTAAATATACTTAAAACCAACCCATGCAAATTGTCCACACTATCTAATAATGTCTGTTTTAAAGAAGGGAAAGACTTCTCCCCATAAAATTATTCTTTTGGAAAGTGCTATCGTAATTTCTCTGTGATTGTAATTAAAATAGTGTAAGTAGTATTGTAAATCATGAACTTAGTGGTCCAAGTCTGTTCACAAAGGTTTCTATGGACAAAGGGAATTAAGCATAGTTGACCTTTATTTGAGTTACTACTCTTTGCACTTCAGAAGACACAGTCATTTACTGGTCGTCCTCTTTCCACTGCACATTCTTTAACAAAATCCTCTGTACTATTTTTTTGCATATATGTTCATAACTAGACTGATGCGCTCTACCTTAATTTTGTTTTCTCACTATCATACTTGTTGCACTTATACCACAATATATTCTAGAAATATACTTGTAAAATGATCTGTATCCACAAAATTTACTTGTTTGCCTGTTTTTTAAAAATATTTTCCCATCTAACTCCTGTAGCTACATTAAATCTATTTAACTTAGAAATTAAACTTCATTGTTTTCTTGAAGCAATATGTTAAATATCCCAACTGTCTTGTCATTGCTCTTCTACAGTCAGCAAATCTATCAAAATCTAACAATAAGCTTGCATTCAGGTTACATACTCTTGGAAAAAATATCCAATTATATACTACATTTTTATAGAAAGAAAAGCTCATAGAGGACCACAGACTGCTAAAACTGCAGTCATAATTTCTCGGAGGTAATTTGCCAAATCAATGCAGTTTAACAAATTAGAGTAAACAGCTGAAAATAGAAAAATAAATAAATACATATGGACAGTTGCCCAAACAGTTCTAGTACAAGTAGTAAATAACAGATGGAAAACATGTCTCCCATTCTCAGCAAATTACAGTCTCTTCACACTACTGATGAGCAAATTTTACCTGCTCATATGTGGAATATTCCCCTTTTTTTTGGTAACAGATTAGGAGATTGTTATTCTGGTTCTATAACTGTAATCCATAACTCTAGAAGCAGTTGCACATCTGCTTAATATACTATTGTTTGGATTTCTTTTGTAGTATGGGAGAAGATTTACTTTTAATACTTCAAAATAATTAGAAGAAAGGAGTATTTCACTTTTAGCATCTCCAGTGACCAGTTTTTGAAGTGATGGACAGAAACAGAGTTGGTAACTAAACTGATTGGCTGAGACACTGTGAACTACCAGAAATGTTCAGGAGACATAGTATCTGCAAGCAACAGATGCTGTATGATTATAGCCCTAAAACCATTCTATAAATGTAGATCTTTTTGAAATCCAAAGGTGAAGTTAACTCTGGAGTGGTTATTTACTGCTGAACAGAGAATTTTTTCCAAAACCTGAAGAGAGTTCTTTTCATGAAACTTAAGAGGTATTTGACTGGAGACACTAAAGGTGGGAAGAGCACACAAGTTCAGATTTAAATATTTATATGCAGGTCATAGCATCATAGCCATTAGTATTAGAAGACACACTTCATTTTATAAAATTATTCCTAGTGTGCCCTCTCCCCAGAAATTGACAGCGTCTTTGTAATATTCTTCAAACATACTTTATCAATATATTTCAAAAATTTATTAGGAATTAAATATAAACATTAAAAAACCTTTTTGAGTTTTATTCTTTGATTTTGACTTAGTATCTTGACCCATGTTAACTCATTTACACTGTAAATGCTGCTATATATAAATTATGGCATCGTACACATACATTTTCACTGAGTACGTTGTAAGGCAGAGGGAAGTCCTTTGTGTAATAGCAAAACTAAATCTGAGTCATAGACAGTGAAAGAAGAATGAGTGAAATTTGATCTTATTGCAAGATTAGTAGAAAACAGCTATTTGATATCTCTTTAATCTCTCAGATCAGAGCTTCAAATTCGTATAGATACATTGCCAAATTGAGGCCAACTGTCAAAAGCTGAAATTCAAATTACTTGAGTGGAGATGAAAATCACATGTAACAACAAGCTGAATGTAACCCCTAATGTATTACTATTATACATCTATAAACAAGTTTTAAAAAGTCAAATGTGCAAATTCCATACATATTTATGTGCAAGCACATATTTACTTTCTTCACACACAAATGTATCTTTGCATACAAATGTATGCAAAGTGGAAAAACATTTAAATGCAAGAGTGTTAATATACTCATGTCATCAGCAGAAAAATGTAGTCACATACCTGTAATTATTGGAAACTTACAGTCAAAAATTTCTGCAGCATTCTGGAAGCCATTAATAAATTTCAAAATATCCCAAAGCAACGACAGTTAATTTTGTAGCGCAAAAATACAGCGTAGAACAGTATTACTAAGTGACCAATATAGAGGGGAAATTATATACCTTGCAAGAAAACTAAAAGGTAAACCCACCTTTTATAAAGAAGTATAGCAATAACAATACAGATGATAAACACCACTGCAAGAACTGGTCCAACAACCCAAATCAAGCCTTCTTCCTCATCTGTAATTGGTTGGGGATCAAGATCCATTGACACAACAGGATCTGAATATGGGCTTGTTGCATACATGGTCTGCAGAAATAAAAATAATTCTTACTTAATCATGAAGAAATGCATTAAAATGTTAACTATCCCACACCTAAAATAAATGTATAGAAGGTAATGCTGCAATGAACACAGCAAACAGCAAATGCTATTTTTCTTGAAGGCAATATGCAAACTTGCAAATTGAACAGTGTGTTGTTATTATCATCTTTATTTTGTGTTCCACATATTAGCAATGACCTGCAGACAAATCACGCAGCACAGTCCTTGCAGAACATTTTGCAACTTAACCAGAGAATGAGAAAATGAATAGGACACTGAGAATTATAGCCCACCAGTTACCAATTTTTGGGTTTTGTTTTAGTTTCATACTGGCTTAACACTTTCTTCCTGCACAATATGAAAGGGTACTATGACATAACAAGACTGCTCTAGATAAAGGGGGCTGAATGTAGGAGGTTCCTCGAAAAGGGTCTTACAACAATAGCACTGTGCTTTTGACTGTGTTTTTGACCAGTCAAAAACTGTCTGACAGAATATACCTACACAAGGTGAAGACAACTCAAGTTTAAGACTGAAAAATGGGAGAATTCATTGTAGAATATGAAGGGCAGCTAAACACTCAATCATTCATAAGGATGAAACTAGAATTATGAACCAACAGAGGTTGTTGAAAATTTTTACTAGATGATGTAAAGCCAGCTGGCCTAGGATAAAACCTATGATAAGAGACTTGTTTTTTTCTTGTCTGACCTGAGATGTTTCATCTGCAGCTGAGTGCAGAGTTAAAATAACAGACCTGGGAGGCTAAAGAACCAGCCTGTTAAAACTGGATCATTTTAAGAACTCTGAGTTATAGTAAAGTCAGAAGTGGAAAATTGTTTGTACATATTTCTTGTCTGTGCTAGTGTGTCTTCATCAGCACTAAACTAGGATTTGAACTACAGCTCTTGCAAAAGACTTAAAAAACTTGATTCAGTAGTAGATCAGAAATGTCAGCTAAGACAGAACAAGACAACCAGGAGAAGAGATTAGCTTCCATTTATGTTTGCACTGTATTCTGAAAGATGCCCTAAGCCAGGACAAGTGTTATCAAAGGAGACATGGTATTTTACACTTCATTTGGGCTTGTTTTGGGCTCTGGGCTACAACAGTGTCTGGGTTTGAGACAGGATTAGGATTGGCAAAACTGAGGCACTTACTGAGTGTTACTGAGCTAGCACCTATGCCAACAATCTCCAGTTATATTATAGCATTTTACTACACCTGGCATCAAAACCTGCCTATGTTTTAAGTCTATGATCATTGTCTGGAAACTGAGGAGTCTTCATGTTCCATTCCTGAACCACCCAAGCAGACTCTTTTTTTCCCCCCAGGTTTAATACTCTCAAGAAATAAAAAAAAGGTTCATTGCTACAAGAAGAAATTCCTTGTACTTCTCTTGCTTTGGAGTGGGCAGCAAAAACGCCTGGAAAAAAATGTAGAGGGATATTGAGGGCAATAGTATAACAGCTTACTATCTTTTCTTCAATAAATAGGATTTCACTTTTAATTTTAAAATATCCTGCATTAATGACAAATTTAAACCCATTTATTATTTTTCAAATTTATCTTATTTTTCCTTCCTCTTGATGACATCCTTAACATATTTATAGATTTTAATCATAGCTCTCCAGCTCCCATTTTACTAAGTTAAACAAATTCAGACCTTCCCATGACCTCTTTTAATTCAAGTTCTCTATTCTACCAATCAAGAGAGAAATTTTGTGCTCCCTGAATAAGAAGCCTTATGTAAAATGTAATGTCTGAATATCAAGAAAAACATCCCTTGCAAGTTACAACTCATACATAAGTAGAACCTGTAGTCCTGGAAGAAAATCAGCTATATATGCTGAGAGCTGATACTCTGGAGCATTGAAAGTCATTGAAAGCTGAATCTCACGCATGTCATTGAAAGCCGAACCTTTGAAGAAAAAATTCTTCACAGTCTGTGACTACCTCATGCTACTCAATCACATAGACGTTTCAGATGGCATGCTGAAACATCTTATCCATAGCCGAAGTTCAGTAATGCCTTTTGACGTCTTTCAAGAGTAGGACCCTATACACATTTTGCCATATGCGTCAGTTTACAAACCTATTTTCTTCCTGCTTTTTCACCCTGATTTCTAACAAAGCAATGCACTGAGGTAATTTATACCTTAATTAATATAAAAAATGCAAGAAACTGCACTTTATATTGAGAAGATCCATTTTAGTATAGATAATTTCTGACAAACAGATTTATGGCCTCTTAACTTTATAGTCAAAAGCTGTATACTTTCTCCAATCTGAACCTTTCTGATGCAACACCTTCAGAATTATTTGTCTAGGCAGCCCATGTCAAAGAGTGAAAAGAGAACTTTTGATTTATGTTAGAGCTTCCAGGAGGCACTTACTTTATTTTCAAATGAAGCTATGTATCTAAAAGTATTCAAAGTGGAACTACCTCCTCATTGTGTTTAAGTAGGCACATTCCATTGACACCAAGAAAGCAATTGCAGTGTTATACACTTGCAAGCATTTGACTAGAATTCAGAGTATTGGTGTTGGAGTTTCAAGTGATTGAACCTGCAAATGTACCTGTCAGGTTTAGTTACCAATTAGAAACATACTGTATTACACACTGTATGTTAAAATGCTAATGTGTATTGCATCTTTCAAAAGTCTTACATCTGTCTTTTTTTTTCTTTTTTAATACATTACATGCATTAGGTTAATTCACGCATAAAGGCATGTAACTACAAAATGAATTATGTAAAGAGAAATGACAGCTCATTATTTAGTTCACCTCAGGAATTTTCCCTATTATTGAATTATTTTCTAACTTTCTAACAATTTACTGATAAAGTTGTTACAGAATGATTGTAACTGAAGAGGGTAGCTGTGCATATCTCTAGATCAATGGATCTTTCCAAGAACCCTATATATCCTATGCCATTATTCAATGGTAGCACCAAAAGACAGCAATTCTTTTAAATACATAAAGATGCTGCTGTAAAGTTCATGTCTCAGAAGCTGTGTTGATGATCAAAAATAATACACAATGTAATTTTCAAAGGATCATGACACAGCTAATAAAAGGTGACTCTTAGGTTTCAGTTATACACTGAAGTAAACGTGCAAAAAGAATAGAAGAGTTCATAGAATTAATGAGCTTTGAGTAAGAGAACACACTTTAAAGATGCTCTGACATGTAACATCAAAAAAAAAAAAGCTTTATGGAAGTGGAAGAAGCATTGAAATAATATTTTCATGATTGTGTAAGGCAATTTTGAGATTGAAAAACATTAACTAACTTACAGATTCTGAGTGCTCCATTACAGCCAACACAAAGAAGACGTATTCTTGACCACTCTGCAGTTGCTTATTCTCAAATCCACCATAATGCTTCTTATCCCCCAATGTGAATTCCGTAGGAAGAACTTCAAAGTGAGCTGCAATATATGGCTTTAATTCAACTTCCCTCCCAAGACGAATGCTTCTGCGCTTCCTAGCTATCTCCTTAAGCAGCTTTAGAATGAAGGGAGGGAAAAGAAAGGGAGAGAGAGAGAGAGAGCAAGCATGAACAGAAAAATAACTGTAAACAATTTTAACGTAACTTATTGACAGTGTAATGAGAAAATTTAATGCATGACCAGGAACTACAAAAAACAATTTATCCACATTTCATGGGACATATCAGTATCACTAAATCGATTCTTGCAAAATCTTCCAATTTCTTGTCATTCTTGTTACGATAAGGTACTAGGAGGCAATTGCAGTGCCCAGACTACAAACACAATTTTCAGATACTGTTGTGTCTAGGAGGAGGTGTGGAAAGGATAAGAAAACAATATACTTTCTCTGAGGACATATAAATATACACATAACATATCTATCTATCTATCTATCTATCTATCTATCTATCTATCTATCTATCTATCTATCTATCTATCTATCTATCTCTATATTAAGTTAGTTTACAATAGCATCATAAAATCAATTATGTTGGAAAGGACCTCTAAGACTGATTCCAGCCATTAATCTAACACTGCTGTGTTCACCATTAAACCATGTCCCTCATTGCCAAAACTACACATCTTTTTCAATACCTCCAGGAATGGTGACTGAATCACTTCTTCTGATAAACAAAGCTAAAATTTACATCAATACATCTGTGACAAGATTAGATGCTAGGCTCAAACTTGGAAAACATATAGTAACTAATAAAGGAACTTAAGCCCAGCTAGTATAATCTATTGATGAACTACTTATTAAATCAGACAAATGCTTCTTCAATACCTTTTTTTTGCTTTAGATATACTAGCATTCCACAAAAATTAGTCTGATTTGATGGAGTCTGAACTTCTCCTGTGTGATAAATTATGACTTCTAAGGTCTCTTTTTGGTTCCCCTTGTTTTTTGCCTATGAAACTTACACAATGTCCTGTAGTCTTATGGTTAAATCACACATTTTTCTAAGGTCACATAGTTGTTTAGTCTTTTCAGCACACTGACTTCTAATACAGTAGATTAGCACAAAATTCATTACTAAGAGGAGGAGACAAATCTCTGGAGTGAGAAAGAGATTAAGAAAAAAAAAGATACTAAAATCCAATCTTAACTATATACATTAATTTCAAAGTACATGTTTAGTCAGGGAAGCTCTCCACAGAATCATGGAATTGCAGAATATGCTGAGTTGGAAGAGACCCTCAAGAACCATTGAGTGCAAGTCCTCGCTCTGCACAGGAGTCCCAAGAGTCATTCCATGTGCCTGAGAGCACTGAACTCTGTCATGCTGGTGCTGTGACCACTTCCCTGGGGAGCTGTTCCAGTGCCCAAACACCCTCTGGGTGAAGAATCTTTTTCTAATACCCATCCTAAACCTCCCCTGACACAACTTCTGGCCATTCCCTCGGGTCCTGTCACTGTGACCACAGAGTGAGGAGATCAGTGCCTGCCCCTCCACCTCCCCTCATGAGGAAGTTGCAACTGCAATGAAGTCTCTCCTCAGTCTCCTCCAGGCTGGACAAGTGATCTCAGCCACTCCACATATGGCTTCCCCTCAAGGCTCTTCATCTTCAAGTCCCTCTTGATTTAGGCCACAGCTTATTGAGCATATCTTTTTGTCTTCCTCTCATGGGATCTTGTATTTTGCAACTACACAATTAACAATTCCAATGCATGTAAAGCAATCTAATATTCACTCCGCTACTCAGAAAGAAGCTTTTAATACTGAATACCTTGATACTCCTTCTCACTGACTAAATTTAAGGTTACAGATACATATGAAAGCAAGCTATGCCACTTGAATCCAGACTTCCTCAGCATTGAGGGCATTTGGATGTTATATCTTCAAACATCTATGTAGTCAACTGCTTTCCAGCTCTAATGCTGTGTCTGTGCCCTGTTGCAGAGATTTTACATCCATTTACCTCTATCAATTTTAATGCCATGACACAAAAGCTGGTACAGCACAATGGATCCCCTGAGCAAAAAAAGAACTGGCCATAATTTGAGACTAGAAATCATTATTCATTACTCAAGGACACTATTCCAATCAGCAGTCCATATTTCTCTTTCATTCTTCCTAAACAGTTTAATGAGCAGCTAGAGTCTATTTGTGTCGTATAAAAATGAGGGCAGCAGAGACCTATAATATTGAAGAGATTTCTATTTAGTTACTTTATTGAAGGTGACTCTCACATCTGTTGGAAGCTTCCTATGCCCCGGGAAGAGTTACTAAATGCAGAACATGAGGCAGAGAATAATCAAAGTTTGTTCCAGGTTAGATCAGCCTTTATAGGATCTGCTGAGGGAAGCACTCTGAAAAGTTTGTCTCTGTATGATGCCACATTTTATAACAATGGCTATGCAGAGGGCTGAGCACTGGCTATCTGGAAGTCTGCCAAAACATGAAGCTAAGTATTGAGGTAATAACAGTGCATGCTAGCTTAAAGTCAGGCCCCACACACACGACAGCAATAGTAGAGATATATGGCTTGTACCATCCCTGAAGGTAACTGATACTTCCATTTCCACTGGAATTAAAGTTGTGTGTCTTCCTCAACTAAGTTCTTTATTATATGTTTCCAGATTGCAGCATATTTACAATTTAGATTATAAATAACTCAAAATATCAAAGTACTGTAGGAATACTGCTATCAAAATTAGATTAAGATTGAGAGGCAAATAAAAATGTTTGATCTTGATTATTTCTCACATTTGAAATAGTAACAGAAAACACATATATTGGAAGAAAATGCAATGCAGAAGTACAGTATTAGAGTGATCAGAAACTGAATTTTGGCTATGAATGCTAAAAGTTAGTTAGCCTGAGTCAAATAAAATTAGTTACACTTTTCAAAGGTGGTTTTTCGTCACCTAAGGCCAGTTAACTTAGGTGTGTTTTTTGTGTAGATAAAAACTTTGTCTGTAACACTGATTATACGTGACTGAGTAGACCTCAGGTGAACCTCCAGCCTCATTCATGTTTCATATGTAAATGGGATTGTTGCCAAATATCGTTACTTGCTTCTCTATCTCCTGTTGTACTCTATACACAGTTTCCAATGAAATGACTGAATTCATTTAAGACTTAACATGGCAACCTTTATTTAGGTTTTACTGCTTACAGATTTAAAGTAATACTACTAGGTAATACTTACTGCAAATCATAATATTTTTTCTGTTTCATTTATTTGCATGATGTGTCTGTTTAAAATCACTAAACCTCATGATATTAAAAAAAAGAAATTTTGAGTTAGTAGAAAAGGACTGTATCTCTAATAGTTTTTTTTTTTTTCAGATACCAAACATCCAGTTCATTATCTGCTCTTTTAAAACTAGGCATCTGTCTTAGTTTCTTTCAGAGCTGAGGTTCAAGGAGCAGGAAGATTAGGTAACTACAATAAGGCTGAAGAGTCTCTCTGCTCAGTTATGTAATGGAGTTATACTCAAAAGCCGTGTTATTAGCAAATACTTTGCTTCTGACAATCTAAGCAAAGTACTTGGAACACAGTTCTTTGAAATATCTATTGCCCAACCATTTCTGATACCAGACTACCAGACACGTATCCAAGATCATACTGAAAATATAAATACACACAAGTATCCTCACTTGACCATCAGGAACTATTTGCTCTGAGAGTAGTGGTTTTTTGGAGGGTGGTGGTGTGGTTTTGGGTTTTGTTTTGGTTTTTTTGTTTTGTTTTGTTTTGGTTTTTTTTGCATTTTTTCTTGTTTTGTTTGGGTTTTTGGTTTGGTTTGGTTTGGTTTGGTTTGGTTTGGTTTTGTGGGGGAGTGGTGGTGTTGTTATTTTTTTACAAATGTATTTATTGTGGCACTGTGTTCACAAACTTGCCAGGAATAGCACACTTAATAAAATGCATACTAGCCAAAGCTGGAAGAAAACCAGTCTTTTAAGTAACAGAAATGGAATAAGATAGAATGATATGCAGTTGCTGCCTGCTTTTAATGTTTTTCCCTACCCAGTTCTTGCTATATGTATTGGTGGCAATTGTAAAAGATATATCAAGGGGTTTAGTTCTTTATCAGAAATAATTTTCATTTTCCAGTCAATGCATATCTTATTTCTTCCATCATTAATTCTACAATGTGGTCTCAATTATATCAATAGAAGTGGGAAACAACCCATCCTGACACAAATATTTCTGAATTAATAAATGCTCTTTATCAATCTGTTATACAGACTAAGGCAACACAACTTGCAGGATGATTAAAATGACCCTTTGTTATGAGAATCAGCAGGAACCATAGAATTTAATTGCCAGAAAGTTCAATGTCATCTGGCACCTACCCTTTAATCTATTAATGCTGCTGAATGTGACTACAGCCTTTGGATGTTAAAAGTGGGTGGTAATACTCAATCAGTTTCCATTACTGCATGGATGTAGCTGTCAGAGTTTTACTGTTTAACTGTATTTGATGTCACCTCTGACTATTATCATGAGCTGATGGCATTTACAATCCAAGTTCTTTTAAAGGGAAGAAGTTAACAGATCAAAGCAAGCCATTGCTGCAATTCAATGAAGAGAGATGATCACATAAATAAAACTGGTCAAGAAGAGCCACAGAGTTGAACCAGTTAGTCATCATGCCTTCCTCTGAACAGTTGTTTTTTAATATTCTGATTAAGGATTTGCCTGTTGTTGTGACAAGGACTGAAAGAATTCCATTTATATTTTGAATGCTTTCTACAACACTGTTAGTTTAGTAAAAATCTTTATTTTACCTATATTTTGGTGCAAAATTTGAAATTCATATCAATTTTGTCAATGGCAGGAGAGAAAAGAACCTTTATGCTTGCTCGCAGGTGATCAACACTTCCCAGTAACTGTGTTATGGGGAAGCATATGGTGAGGTCATCTCTGTAACATAAATACAGTCTTGAATCCACCAAAAGAAAATGGAAAAATAAATTGATACAGTCAAAATAACACTATATCAGGAGTAAAAAAATAAAACCCTGATTCTGATGTTTGAATTGCAGAGATATTACACGTACAAAGTACCACAGAATCTGAATGTTATCTAAAATCTTGACCATATACAAGAAGAACAATAATAATACCACCACCTGTCTTTTACAAAAGTATCTTATATGGGGCCCTTGAAAGACTTTTAAAATCATAAATATTAGCATTACTACAGATTTACAGATTGAAAGAAAAAAGACAAGTTTGCATGAGCTATACTGTCCTTCAGTAAAACACAAAATGGGGGTGAATATTGTATTTCCTGGAATTATTACTATATCAATAACCTACTGAATTGATTTCTAGCATTGCTGGGCTTATTGATAAAATGAAAGTAATTCCCCACCTTGGATTAACATCATTTACAGTTTCAAATGATGACAAAATATTGCTCTTCCCTTCTTTGTTCATGCATTTATTTCTGATCACAAACTGTTGGTGGAATAGAGACTATGTCTCACCAGAAGTGCTACACTATATGACAATCAGGTAAAAACATCACCAGAAGGTCAAATGTTAAACTGTGGTGCAAATTGTGATTTAGCATTTGTTACAGACTTAGTAAACACCCCTCTAACGAACCAGACCTTTATTACAGTTCATATTGTTGGTGATTAAGCTTTTGCTGACAAGTCATTTCACCTCCTGCACTTTTGCATCACTCTTTACAATAGAAAAAGAATAAAATATTAGTGTCAACAAACATCAGGCACTCTGTGGTTTTTTTATTGCAATTTAATGTCTTTACTGTCTTCTCATTTAAGTACTCTGAATTTTTGTTTTAGTCTCCACAGGCTAATACAGATATAAATATAAAGTATCCTAATAATCAAAACTTTTAAAACTGTTGAGTTAATTACCTAAAACTAGCAAGATGTCTTCTTTAATAAAGGAGAAGGAAAAAACCCCCAAACCCTATACAGTACCTCATCTAGTTCCATTTCATCTGGACTCTCCCATGGCTTGATAAACTTTCCACGAGACCTCTTCAAAGGCACAATAACTATGTAATAGCCTCTGTAAATGACAAAGTTGGACAAAAGTGAATTTGAATGAAAAGTAATAGATAAATTGATGGAGCGGGTCTGTTTAGAGGAACTTAAGAGAAAAGTGATATGTTGAGAATAAACTTTTGCACATTAATATGTCACTGCAGCCTTCCAAATATAGCTGTAAACGTTCACACTCTTGAAATATCATTAATTGTAAAACATTTGACAAACAAATGGCACCAATTACCTGCCTTTTTGAGTAAACATATAAATATTTATAAAAAACTTTAATTACAATGTACTAAAATGCTGACATGAAATACAAGAGACATAGGTTATTTGTGCCTTGCCACCATCACACTGCAAAAAACCCCAAAGCCCTAAATTGAAATATATTACCATATATTTAAATCTCAATTACCAGCCTATCTTCCTCCATTTTAATGTATAATCCAAATAGTAGGTAAACAAAATGTATTTTTAATGCCAATATCATAATAAAGAGAAAAGAAAGCAAACATGACATACACTGCACCCATACCCTCTTTCCTTTTGACAATCAAACGCCATTAGCTTTGTCTACGTAAGTATTCTGTTCACAGTCATAGGAAAGAAAGCTTGATATATACTCTCTTTATACCTAGGATTTGCAAATTACATATATCAGTTTTCCTCAGAAATATTTTCCTAAAAATATTTTCTTTCTCCCCACCCATGGAGACTAGCAAATTATATTTTCTAGTATGATGGAGATCTGGTACTTTCACTGCTTACTTCACAAAGCCTGGATACGTGTCAGGCAGATCCAGAATTTCACATTAGTGTGAGGGAAGAAGCAGTAGAATCACAACCGCAGGACATGCAGGGTAGTATAATATATGTCTTCTTGATGAACACACTTGTCAAGAAGTCAAGCATTCTCCATCTCAGGGGAGAGGGAAAGAAACGTTTTCTTTGTTTCTCGTAACAAAAGCTTATTAAGGTGTTTCTGGGTCTCATTATGGAAGATAATTTTAGTGTCTCATGGGCCATCTCCTCTTCCAGTCTGTGTGTTTTTACAACCCATTCAACCTTCTGCAAAACTATTAATTTTACTCATGAAATGCAGCTGAAAATCCTAAGTAATTAACAAAATAGTCTACAGAAAAGGAGCTGCCTCACAATTGGCTGAAAACCATCTCAGTCTAAGCCAACTCTAAACTATCTTTTTTTACCATACCAGTGCAAACCATTGATCCATTTTAATAATATGTTCTTATTTCAAGCTCTTTCCCATAAAAGAAATGTAACAAAACCTTAGATTTTCAGCTCCTGTAGAAAGTACATGTATTCATTAATACCTCTGTTAAGAAATTTGAGAAAATTTTCCATGGAAATGCTCATTAAGCTCCAACAGGAGCACTGGAAAGCAGTGTTGCCCACAGATTTTTAACTAGTGTCCACTTGCTGTATTCCAGTATTTCAAAAAACATCTGTGGCATGCATTCTTATAGTGACAATATGATAAATAATTTTTTTAAAAGATGCAAAACTATAACTAAACTGCTTGAACCCAGATTTTAAACCTGCATTGGTCTATCAAAATACTTTGAATAGCAAATCCTAGTGAACACTGTCTTACCGACACTAACCAACACACCCTTTCTTTAACAGACGTCTAAGAATCAAGACAAAAAGAAATGAGAACTTGACCCTCTATATCTTTCAAACATCAAAGACACATATTTATCCTTTTCTTTTCTTTTTCTTTATATTTTTATTTTTTAAGCTAATGGAGTTTTCATACATTTTTCTTTTCAATCAAGGAACATCCACCACGTAAATGTAACTTTCACACTCTTTATCACTTCCCTCATTAAAGTCTCCCTCTCATAACTTTGAAAATCTACTAAGACTTTCAGCACACACAGAGTATTTTAAGCTGAAAGAATAAGTAGATCAATAGTAAGCAGGGAATGTCATCAGTAATGAAAAAGGGGGCAGCTTACTATTCACACCAATATGCAGTGCTGCAAATTGTGAAGGACAACAAAATTCTGTGATTTTTAGCTAATTGCACAAAATATAGCACCTCCTAAAAAATATGTTTACTTCATTATTTGCTTGTTTGTTTCTAGGTTGGGAGAAGGGAGGGAGGAGGGTTAGAAATAAAGGATTTATTTGGGTATTGTTTTATCTACTGAGTATTTGAGAGGCCAAAGTGTTCCACAAAACTCTGTTTTTACTTAAGACTTTTCAAAGATGTAAGAGAGTCAGAGAAACACGAACTCTCCTTTACACATAAAAATTGCATTGGAAATAGTCCAAAATACTAAAAGAAAGAAAAATTAAGAACTTGCTCCCTTGAGATGAGCAGAAGAGATTATTTTACTAATCATAAGGTGAACTCTGCACCAATTTCTATGCTGTATCACCATCAAACATTGACAAATACTACCTTCTTTAATTACAAATATTACAAAGGCTTTTATAAAATTACTGTCATTCTCAACATTACCTATACTTCATTAGAGCAAACTATTACCTGTTTCACTTTCTGTGTAATCAGTATTATTGAAAAATTCTCAGTACTTCATTGTAAACTAGGGACAATCCTGAGCAAAGAATATACCAATAGAGGAGCAGCATATCTTAAAATGTTAACATACCTAATACATGAAATTGTTCTTCCCATACAAAGACTAATGCAGAATAATCTTACTTATTCTAGCAAGCATCAGGTCAGGTTTTCTTTTCAGTATGTACTTGCTTTGGTATGCCTCCTCCAAGGATCAAGTCAATCTTTGTTATATTTTACTTTATCAAGCCTGATCAAATCTTTTTAGAAAATAGATGCACAAGTAGGAGCTACATTATTTGTAAAATTGGCAGCTGGACCCTGTAGATTTAATGTACCTTTTCTGATGTCACTTAGCCTTTTTAACTTTTTTTACACTATATAAAAAGAAGCGAATTGTCTTTTATTCCAGTGCTATCTTCTGCTACTGTTTGATCAGCTATCCTGCACATTTTTCTCTCTGTGAATGCTCTGCCTCATAAATCTTTTTTGACTCATTCCATCTTCAGTCTTTCTTAGCTGCATTTGTTCCTGACCGCATCTTACTCAATCTAATGATAATGACTACATTTTCAGTTTTTCATCCTTTTAATGTTTCAAAGTCATTTGTTTCTTGACCTTACCTGCCTCAAAATCTTCAGTCAGTAATGAAAAAGGGGGCAGCTTTCTAGAAAGCTGTAAAAATCCACCAGGGAGAGGACAAGTTGAATCCCCATGATTTAATGACTGGCTCATTTTCCTCCCCATTTCCTTTACGTTACATATGGGAACCTTACAGATCAACAAGAATCACTATAAGCAGAGCAATAACAGTTATTGATTGCATCATGCTTCATGTTTTCCTGGCAAATCTTTATTGTCTAACCATTCTAATCCCTGCTGACCATGTGCTCTCAGGTCTTTAGTCCTGTTTCGTTGTTTAAATTTCCACACCACCTGTTCCCTTCCAAAATCTATGTAACCCCTGGAAAACTTCCAGGTTTTTTTAGCAAAATCTCTTGTTTTCTTTCTGAGACCAGTAGAGAGGGCAAGGTATTTTTATCCTGATAAAAAACCATCAGAAATAAATAATCTGAATTAATTTAAGTGCAGTACCAATTCTTAAAAACTCAAAATAATTCTTAAGTGACTGAGTCTGAGTACTTCAAGGAGCTACAGCAGGGTAGTTATGCATTGATGAGTTATCCATTCTTTTTGAGATGATATATTGTTCAAAATGTAACTGGTTTTCTGCATTCCTCATTTTGCAGTTGGTAGTGAAACACAAAAGTACTTTGAGAAAAATCTGCAAACTAAAGGACAATCAGTCTCCATACAAGTCTTACATACTTGGCTATGTGACAAACTCAAGAGCTCTAGCTGGAACTGACATACAGTGATCATCTATTCCCATTACCTCACCACTTCAAGGCTGACCAAAAGTTAAAATAAATTAAGGGCATCATCCAAATACCCCTTAAACACTGACATGCTTGGGACATTAACTGCCTGACTAGCAAGCCTCTTCCAGTTTGAAAACACCCATAGTAAACAAATGCCTCCTAATACATCTGAACCTCCCCTGATGCAGCTCTGAGGCATTGCCTCATGTTCTATAAATGGATCTCAGGAAGAAGAAATCAGCAGCTCCCTCTTCACTTCCCCTCCTTGGGAAGCTGTAGAGAGTAAGGAGGTCAGCCTTTAGCCTTCTTTTCTCCAAACCAGACAAGCTCAAAGCCCTTAGCAGCTGCTCACAGGACATTCATTTCAGTCTTTCCATTAGCTTTGTTGCCCCTGTTGAATGCACTCAAGGACCTTTACAACAGAACTTGACATTTGTTCTTAATTTTCATGCCACTCTTGACTGCCCAGTGTTCCAGTCTATCTATATCCCTCTGTAAGACCTCTTGTCCCTTGAGAGAGTCAACAGCACCTCCCAGTATGCTATATCAGATACTACACCAATATTAGGTCAAATACTACTACAGAGTACTGTAGTCTCTGTACTGCTATAAAGAATAAAGCCGCGGTCCACCACCAAAAGCTAGAATGATAATCTCTCTGTAGTTAAAAACAATGGTATGTCATTCATTCACTCACTTTATATTCTCATTTGAGGGTACTTCTGGGAGTTCCACAGTTATCATGCCATCTAAGTTGGTCTTTCCAATGAAGACTGGCTTTGTGCGAAGCACGTCTGGTGCAGTCTTTGCAGTTACTCTGTGCTGAAGACCCCCAGCACTATTCCCTCTGTTTGTCAGGACAAATGAATATGATGTCTCTGGCTTCAAGTTTGTGATGAGCTTTTGAGTAGCACGTCCATCAACTTCCATTTTCCCATCATCATAAAGGATCTAAGTTAATACACAAAGGTAGTTTTGGTTACTAGGAGAAGGCAAATGATGCTGTCACACTGAATTCAGGAATCAACCTAGCTATAGATATAAATAATAAATAAATTTAAATTTATTTGGGCATTTTAGGGTGTAAAACAGTATTGAATTCACTACTGCAAGTAAACTTCTCACTTTCAGGGGAAAAAAAAAGTACTACATTAATCTAAAGCAATGTAAACACTCCTGAAATCCAATTTCACGTTTTCGAAGTAAGCAGTTTTTCTTGAACCCAGAATTTATAGCAAGGTACTCTTGTTAAAAATACCTTGATTTTTTAATTCACACTCCTTGTTTAGAAGGGTTTTTGTACCATTTAGTTCCTAAAATACTGTTCTTCACTTGCCACTGCTTGAGATGACACAAATCATTAAGAATGAAGCAGAAGAAATTCCAGGCAAGACTGCATGTTACACTGAGTCTCTGTGTCTGGATAAAGCTATAGGTACTGGAGTAAAAGAATTGCAAATCAAAAACGTGCTGTTGTACATTGAGAACACAAAACCCAAAATGGTACTCAATTGCATTCTCTGTGGAAAGGACTAGAAAAAAATAAGAAAAATTTTGTTTTCTTCGACTGCTTTCTTCAAAATACTGAAGCGGTAAATGAAAAACTAGCGATCTTAGAGACAATTATATCCCCAATACATGTTCATGATTCATGTTCAGTAAGCTACTTAATCAGGTAAATACATTGTCTAGTTTCTGTTATTTTCTCTTATACAAATGGAAAGTAACTTACTTTGAAAGGCAAAGCTGAATTGTAGTTTTCTGGAATTTCCCAGGACAGCAAAACAGAAGTCTTCATTACTGCTTTAACATGAAAATTTTTTGCAAACACTGCTGGAAAAAAAGAAACAATGTATATAAACAACATCTTGGAGCTTAGATCTTGTCATATTTCCACTGCTACTTGGGAGTATTAGCTTTCCATTTAGGTCAAGAATCAGCAAGGATTCATTTCTCCTACCTGTTTTTTCATATTTAAATATCACGTTTAAACTCGTTCTCACTCTTATCTAGTGACAACCCAATACACACGTTTTTCTTACCTGAAAATATTGTGAAGAAGTTAGCCAGAAACTTGCTTGGCAAGGGACAACTGAATTCTAAGGCATCCAAAACACATTAAGATTTATATACTTTACCTTTTGTGTTTGATGAACCTATTTTTATGAATGGGCCAGTCAGCTTTATTTACACCTTCAAAAACACTGATATCCAAAGACCGATACTCCTCTAAAGGTCAACGCCATAAGCAGACAAATCCTACCTTGATCCACGGGTAGTGTCCTGAACTGGACACTTGGACTATATGGACCAGGCCCTTTGCTTGTGTGGGCACGTACTTTTACATCATAAGTGGTATCTGGTTTTAAGCCAGAAAGTGTCATAGTGGTATCAGCAGGAACAACAGGGAGTTCAACTGGCTGGTAAGCAACATTGATATCTCTGTACAAGATGGTATATTTGGTGATAATGCCATTTCTTTCTGCCAAGAGCGGCATCTGCCAAGTTAATTGAACTGATGTAGAAGTAGAGCTTTCCGAGTGGAGATTTTGAGGAAATCCACTGGGTACCTCTTCAGGAACAGAAATCTCTTTAACCATCTCCTCCCCAAAGCCCACTTTATTTCTAGCTGAGAGCCTGAAGACATAAGAAGCTCCTTTGTGAATGTCTGTGGCCGTGAAGTGATCTTCCTTCTCTGAGAACTCCATGGTGGTTAATGTATCCATATCTTTGCGACCAAACTTCAGGCGATAACCCTGCAGCGGGCCAAAAGTTTCCACAGGAGGATGCCACTGAATTAGAGCCGTGTTCATCTGTGTGTGGCTAATCACAAGCCGAGGTTTGCCTGGAACTGTAGCACAACGTTATTTAAAAAGGATATTTATAAACACAATTGCATGTACAATTCTCGAAACTAGTTTTAGCAGGAATAGGGACATATTTTCTCTTTCCTCACTCTTAGTTCCACATATTACTGTCCTAATGAAGAAATAGTGTCTGGCTCCTGCACTGTTTAGTCATAGAGCATAAGGAACTGCAACAGTAGAGATGTTTACTGCTTTTTTGTCTTCTTCCCTTACCATTATTTCTAAATACAGAGCATATTCAGAGGCACAGGACCTAGGAACACAAATCAAGAAGTAAAACTTCCAACAAACATCTTACGAATGGTCCTGTCTCACAAACCCTTGTTTGGAAAAAAAAAAAATAAAAGTACTGTCATAAGTTTTCATCTATTTAATCCAAGGCACATTTCCTGTAAATGGGAAAATAATTAATGAAGAAATAACAAGTTTCTTGATAAGTTTAACATAACTTTATCATTAATAGTAAAAATGTGGTAGAAGTCAGAACAACCTTGCCCTCAAAAATCATTACTACAAATGATAAAACCCTGTCACTCTAGTTTCCACACACAAATCACTTCTGCCTCCACTGTTTCAGTGTGGAGAGGTAATGCAGTTTGGAATTTAATATTTTCCAGCATGGCTTATCACATATGATTAATTTTCCAGCATGGTTTTTGTGCACATGAACTGGATTTCTTTTGAAGCAGGCAAAATCTTTTCAACCTATACACTACATACAGTCACAACCTTTATTGGGACCCATTGGTCCAAACTGGGGACTTGTCTTTTAGAGAAGTTCAGACTACAGGTGTGGTATGGACATTGAGGAGGAATTGAATTAAATCAGTCCAGAGAGGACTGAATCCTAATCAAGCCAGAAATACCATTATACAATTTATATAGTGTACCTTCTTGGAGTCACAATATGAATTCTCATTTACTGTTTCTATTTAATTGATTAATTAATTTTAAATTATTCACATACATTTGTATACTTTTAATTTATATTTTCATTAATACTTCTATTTCAAAAAAGTCCGTTTCTATTAGAGTGATTTATTTGATAATGAAACATATAGAAACTTAGAGACTACTAATGAAACTACTTAGAAATGTGGTGCTCATTCCATACCAATGCCTGACAGGTCAAGAGACCAGAATAGTTTTGGGAGTACTCCTGCAATGACAACACAGTCTTCAACAAAGACTAATTAGTTTCATCTGCATTCAAAGCCTTCCCATGTGAATGTAACTGCTGCACTGTGAGCTCTGGTTCCTGTATTTAAACACTTCAATAGATTTTATTACTTATCTTCAGTTCTCAGGCACCCAGCAAATCAGATTGTTATTGTCAGAAGGTCTAACTACCATTCCATAAAGAATTAGGAATAAGGAGAGAAGAATGGCATGCCTTGAAAATTCTGCATTTAGTAAGCTCTTTCCTCATCACATCTGTCGTAAGTCATGACATTGCTTCTAATTTCCTAAGAATTATAGGTAGGTTTTATATGATTTTTCCAAATATCTTTAAATTTAAATGTTGAATTCACTTGGCAGCATTATTGTGGAATCTTGTGAGTGTTTTCCCACACTTTGTGCTGTGTAAAGAATATCTCTCTGATTAGTTCTGACTTTTCCTCATTGATAACTAAAGTCTTTATGGAACAAAGAGAAGTCTGCGAAGGCCTTTTGCAGGCCATATTTTTCTCTGCATTCTAACCGTTACTGGCACCAGTGTAGCAGAGAAAATAATAGTTTACTTAAAGAGAATAATACTCCTTCTACTTTCGAGAGTAGAGATCACTGGAAGGTATAACTAAATTATTTTTGTAATAAATAGCCTTTTTTTTTGGTCTTGTGGCAGACTTCACAATTAGAATGACATTTTAACCTCTTTGGTAACTACAGAGAAAGGAAGAAACTAATATTTGCTCTTGATCAGAAGGAGGGAACTAATAAAGTTTACTTATCCAATAAAATACCCTGTGACTAAAAGAGTACATAACAATGGTCACTTATTTTTAATACCATAAAGCCTATCTGATGCTGCAAAGCAGATAAATTTCTTTTTATTTTCAGACACCTTTCAGTTAACATTTATTTTCAGTATGATATACTTATGAATATTACAGTCTTTTAGTACAAATGACAGGATTCTGTGCAGCTGTATATACAGTTGTGTCACCAAATAGCTCTGTCTAGAAATTTCTGATAATAATAATCTAAATTTTACATGAGCCTAAAAGAAGTGAAATTGTCTATAAAATAAAATATATTCTCTGATCTAGCGAAATCCTCTTCCATTAGTAAATAGCAAGACATCTCTCCCACACCCCTTTGCAACAGATATTACTGCTGCAATGAATTCCCTCTACTCGTAGAAGCTCATGCAAGCTGCCTTTCCTAAATTACCTGAAGTAATTTGTTTCTGCTAGCTGCTATAAAATACACCACTGCTTTAACATCAACTTTCTTCTTTTAACTGAAATCTGTATTTCAAGAGTGCTGTCCAATATGAAAGCAAAAGACAAGTAATGGACGAGCTATTGTCTATGAGATTCTTCAACTACTGTGACACAGAAATTAAAGGTCTGATTAAAATCTTCATAAAAATTGTATGATATCACTGACTAGTAAGTCTTTATTTTTATCAAGGTCTTGTTATCATACATTTTGTAACTTCTGCCCCAAGTAATTTAATAAGTACTTTGATTTAAAAATGTTCAGCAACAGTTTTTGTTCCACCTAATTTCAATAGTGAGGAAAGGAAACCGAATGTAAGACAAAAACACACTCTTGAATAAAAATATCAACAGCATTCAGTGACTTCACTAATAACTGAGTTATCATAATACAGGCTTATGTTTGGTGAATCTTTCCTGCCTAAAAATTGAATTATGCTTTTGTATCACTAACTGGACAGCTGAATAATTACTTATTTTCAGAATACCTTACAGACAGTTTCTCTAGTAAATGTTCAAACATCTATTTTCCTTCCATATCTTTTATGGATATAATCTCAGTCAATCTCATTCAAACTCTAAAAGTTATACTAGAAAGTCAGATCCTTCATTTTCTTTATTGTAGTATTGCAATAGTACCTTTCTAGGAAAAAAAAAAAAAAACAAATGGAAACTCAAAGTAAATAGGAGACTGCATTACAGACCTACAACCCTTTGGTGTTAATGGATCATTCCTTCCCTTGTGTGATACATTCTCACAGAAAGTGAGCAGGAAGCTCCTTGTACCATCTATATTCAATGTCTCATTTTTCAAAAATCTGCATACAAATTTTTCTTACAAAAACAGCCCAAACACAGCAAGCTGTAACATGAAGTGAAGAGATTTCATACAGTCTGGGATGTATGAAAGAGCAAAATGGTAACTAGCTGTTAATCCCAGGGACAAACATTACCTGTTCACAGGGTTAAGCAAACTACAAGAACAGTGCAATATGCATTACATTTACAGACATGCCTCTGATTCTCCATTGCTCTTTAATCAAGTTTATATGGGACTTTGTTTATATGGGACATAGGATTTGTTCTGTCTTTTTTAAGTAGAAGCATCAGAGTTCTTAGTACACTGACACATGAACAGTCAATAAGGACTAAATGCAGTGAAACTTCAAGTTTTGCAAGCATATTTACATAACCTATGTTTATGTATAGGAACCAGTAAAATCATAATTTATAAAAATGTGTTTTTTAAACTGGAAATTGAACTTTAAAAAAGAATAATAGATAAAGTGCCTTTTCTTTCTTAAATCAAGTTCCAATATGTGCCAGAAATAGATATTACCATTTTTTCTCTGAGTATGAGAATTCAGGAAAGATAAGAAGTTAGAGAGTAAGTTCCAGCAATAGCCAAGAGGAATGACTAGCATGTATTCTAAGATCTGAAATGAAGCATTGTGCATCTAGCCACCAAGACTGAGATTTTTTCAAGGAATTCAGAAAAGGATATAGATGGTTTTGATATTAATAAAAGATGTGTTCTGCATTCAGTAATTGTTTTAAAAATTGAATCAATCACTATAAATACAAATATATATGCCTTTTGGATTTTACCTATTAGCATAAGCAATAGATTATTATTCAGAGAGTTGGTAATGTTGCTATATGTGATTGAAATAGAATATTCTTAATGGCTGCACTACAAACCCCTGAAAATGAACACAAAATGAATCTGTAATACCTACAGATGGAGAACACCTGTAGGTAAGCATCACACTAAACCTGTGGTGTCATTAATTGGTTAAGTTGTGCCACAGTGACACATCTAAAAAGAAAATTTAAAAATTGTTCCTCATTTAAAAGCAGTTTTGTTAATCCCATCTGTGCTAACTGCTGTATTGGTTATGCAGTGAAGATATCCAGCATTTAATACCACCTGAGATCAAACACATTCTGAACATAGTGGAAGGGTGACTTTTGCTCCAGTTTGTTCCTTAAATTACCACTGAATCAATATGGGCTTCAGGGTTTCACAGGATTGAGGTTCATTCTGTTTTCCAACTCTCTGGTTTAATAATTACATTCTTCTGAGATAAGTTATGAATGTCATACAGATGGGTTCTTTCAATGTTTTTACTGACAGGCAGCAGTGTTTGTACTTTCACAAAGATCATGAAAGCCCTTTACAAGTTTTTCAAATATCCTTCTCAGCTCTGAATTTCTATTTTTTCCTCTCAAAGAAGACACCAATGATAGTGGAAGAGCTACTAAAAACTATGAAGTGACCTCATCTAGAACTAAAAAAGGGACAAAGGGAGTCACTGGCTCTGTTTTTATCTAAACAAATGAAGGTCCAAATGCTGAAACAGAAAATCTTATGTCCTAGAAACACTTTTCACACAACAGGAGACTTCCAAATAATAGGAAAAAAAACAGTAGCAGAAAAAGTCAAAGGATTCATTTAGAGCTCAATTTGTATAAAAGTATTACCTGCACCAGTAGTAGATACAAGTTTGGGTTTGCTGCGGGCTCCGTCACCTTTAGTTGTATAGGCTGTCACAGTGAAAGAGTATGTAGTTTCAGGCTGAAGCCCAGAAATTATCATTTCCTAAGATGAAACAAAATAAAATAAGAACGATTAATTTAAAATAGATTATTTGCCAGGAGAATGCAGAATCCTTTAGAAACCCCATTTATATTACGCTTTTAAGCTACTGGCAGTGATAGCAAGCATTGAGTGCACCAACAGACTACTGTGTGAGATACTTGATAATGCAAAACATTTCACTCAATCAATAAAGGACAGCAAACATCTAGATAGTATGCCTCAGGTAGTTTAAAACAAAAGGCCAAAGGCTCAGTGGTGTGAACACTGAAAAAAGTCTTCTGAAATACCAAGCCTGAGGAATACTACTGACATTGCGAAACACATGCACATGTAGATATGAGAAACTCACTTTAACTTAATCATTGACAGGATATCACTGGTAGAGTTCTAAAATGCCTAGTAAGAAAAATGTTGTCTTTACATGCACATTTTGTAAGTAATGATGGTTTAGCTGAACAAAAAAGCCTCGTCACTTCCATAACACTTCCATCGCAACCTGTGTCACCAGCTAGACTGCACTTCACAATATCTGAAAGGACTTCAGAAACAACTAGCCCTTCAGGTCTAAAAAACTATGTAAAACACCATTAAAATCTGGTGAGAGGATAGATCTGATGGCCCTCAGATGACAGCAGCTACAAAACAAGCAGCTCTCCAGAGCAAAGTAACAGCAACAACATCAAACTGTAAGTATCAGAGCAAGGGGGTATCTTTTCATACGTGTGTGCGCACACACACATGCACACAGAAGATGCTGAATGGTGTACAAGAAATGTACTAAACTTATGTCCTGCTACAAGGACAGCAAGAGGAGTAAGTTTTGACAGTCATAATGTAAATAAATCTTATATGCAAATACAAGGAACTAGTGTTTGGAGGTAACTGACTGGCCCGGAGTCCCCACCTTCCAGCCTGTAACCACTGGAGTACTCCTTCGCATTTTCATATGGCTGAATGAACTTGCACTAAACTTAAATGCTGCCAGAGGGATGGTGTATTTATACTTCTAGAATAAATAGCAAATGTGCAATCACACATCCCTCAGATGCAATAGCCATGAAAAAATAATATAAAAATCATGGGCCAGACTATTCATAGTATATGGATTTTTCAAGGTAGTGGATATGAGCTTAGTAAAGATGTGATTAGAATTCAGCATTGTATATACAGTCAGTTATTAGTAACATAGAACTAATTAGGTAGTGATCAGAATGAGTGGGCAAATAGCTCAATTAAAAAAAAAACCCAAACAACAAAATGAAACAACACATTAACAATCTACTATCAAAAGATCCCCTTCTTAGACTCTGTCTCAGAATTGAATTGAACTGTAAGGCCAAAATCAGTAAGAAAGACTTCATATCTTCCATAAGAAAATTGCACCTGGTACTACCAGAATTAAACTGTAAAAGACAAAAAAAACCCCACAAAACCACAAAACAGAAAGACTTATGAAGATATTAGCCTCATGTAAAACAACCAGTATTTCATGGTGTAGGAGCTATGGCTGCATGCAATGTTTGAAAGCGTGGTTTGGATACAGCAAACATTATTACTTAGGCATAAACACTGCAGGGCATCTGGCTTTCATGATAGCATGTATTTATTTTATACAAACGAAAGCACGACTGACTTCTACTTTCAGTTATGCACACAAAAAAAATTAACCTTAAAGTGAATACAGAAAAATACAACTATTGGTATGCAACTCTGAATCACTCCTGTTCTATTTTTCTATCACCTTGTAAAGAAGAAATTGTGAGGCAAAGTTAGTGAGAGCCATTAAAAAGATGAAAACACAAATCAGTGCTGTACATTTTGGCATCATGCTGAACCCCAGAACAGGCAATCAACAGTAACCCTACTCTCCTTTGGGGGGGGAAAAAAAACCAAAAAAAACTACAAAGGAAAAAGGTGTCATAAGAGAAAACCCTTGATGTTAGGAACATGCATTTGTGCAAATGACAAAAAAACACCCTGCAAAACAAAACAAAAAACAAGCCCAAATAAAGCACCAAAAAAAAAAATCTAACCCGAAACAAAACCATACAATGCTACAAGCAAACAAGCAAGACAAAAAGAAATCTCAACTCAAACACACAATGTTTTTCTGCCCAGTCAAAAAGTACTTACATGTTCAGTAGTATCATCATATTCCCACTAATTTACAGTAAAGGAGTCGAAATGAAAAACAAAAGAAATAAGGAGATTTGTAGCCTAGTTGAGATAAAGTTTTCTTCTTTAGAGTAAAATTAATATGAAAGATGTCTGAAAAAGTCATGTACAGTTTGAATTATCCATGTAGAATCATATGAAAGTTGGTTAATGAAATCAGGCCAGGCATTTTTAATTCCATTTCTGTTTACCCTAAAATCCAGCTACTTCTCTTTCACTGACAGGAAGTAATGAATCCTCTTGTACCATGTAGTACTATTTTGTAATAGTTTTTTATTAAAAGTTACCAAGGCAGAATTAAAGGCTGCCTGGTTCATTTAATCATGTTACCAGGCTATATACTTTAGTTTTCTAAACTAATTCAATGCATTAAGTCTTGAAACCAGACAGATATTTTACCATCAAGGTCATCACACCTGCACAAGCCTTGATCACATGTATCACAGAAGTACTATAGGCAGGAAGGAGTAGTGGGAAGAGAAAGGAGTTGACTATCTGTTGTGAAACAGTGGCAAGTGGGCTGGTCAAAGCTAAACTTGACAAAAGAAGAAATACAACTTTTGCCTTTATGATATTTGGACGCTAATATCTCATCTAGTCTCCAGTTACTGACTTTCTAGTGCTTGAAATAATTTTAATCCTCTGCCAGAGAGAGGTTGAAAGTAAAAGTTTGTGAAAAGAAGAGGAGAACCAAAGCACACTAGCATGTCCTTTTCCATCTCCTCTCCCTTTTCCCTTTCCCTTCCCACTTCCTGATCTACTTTCATCTTTGTCTCCACTGAATTTAAACCGTAAGAACGCCATGTTTTCCAAAATGAGAAAGTAAGTACTGGCAGCAAAGTACTCAAGAAACAGACATGGTATTTTGCAAATAGGGTCATGAGCAAAATGCAGGTGTAGGAAACCTATTCTCCAAAGAGGTCTCTCCAAATCTGAAATTCAGAACCAAGACTGAAAAGACNTTGCAAATAGGGTCATGAGCAAAATGCAGGTGTAGGAAACCTATTCTCCAAAGAGGTCTCTCCAAATCTGAAATTCAGAACCAAGACTGAAAAGACAAAAAAAAAAAAAAAGACAACCCCCTATTTATTTACTCATGTAAAATGCTTACAAAACGGATTTTACTCTTTGCTTTAGGTTAGTAATTTCTTTTTATTTCCAGTCACAGTCATAAACTGTGAGCTAGCAGTGAGACATGTATAATGGATAACAGTTTTCCATAGGATGACTCCTTCAGTGTCAGGAGCTTTGGAAATTTTAAGTTTTAGAGAGTTCTGGTATATCTCAATCAGTAAAATCCTAGTTTGAGAAACTTTTTAAACTGGATGTTTTCATTATTTCATAATCTCATAATTTTTAAAACAGATGGGAAATTTTGCAATGTAAATAACCACATACCTATTCAAACTAAGTTCCTCATTTTATTGAAGTTCCTGATATGAGTAGCAAAAAGTGTAATACTTCAGTGGTTTCTAAAGTTACATTAAGAACATTAATTTCTTGTGAAATGTGTAGTAAGAGGCATACAAGTTAATCAGAGAAACACTGTAATAACAGGCTGCATACAAGTTAATCAGAGAAACACTGTAATAACAGGCTAACACCGGTTTCTAATGATTCTAGTCTCTCCACTGAAACAATTAAATAGGAGATGGGCGGATCAGGCCGTGCCCAGCTTACTACACTGGCTCTGGATCAGATCACCCTGATGCTTTAGAACTTCAGAGTATAAGTAAAGTCTCCATGTTTAACAGAATCAAAATAATGATGCAGGCTAGCATTTAACTGCAGACAAATAAAGAAGAAATTGTCTTGTTTTGGCCCTTTAAATGCAAGTGTTCTGAAAAAAAGTTTTTAAAACAGAGACAGAAACTGCTAGCTGGTGGACTGAAACAGAAAGAAAAAACACCCTCAACAACAAAAGGCAGTTTTGGATTGTTCTCTGGTAAATGAAAGGTTTTCACTGGAAAAGAATGGAGTGTCCCAATTACCTGTGCATCCGCCAGCATGATGTCTTTTAGCATGGGCTGGCCCTTTGGCTCTCCGTTTTCCATCCTCACGTAGTGGACCTGGTACCCTCGTATCTGACCGTGCTGCTTATTGGGCACAGGCGAGCGCCAAGACACTTTAACAGCAGTGGAGTTGACAGCCTCTACCTCGACTTTGCGAGGAGGACCACTAGGAACTGGAACAACATCATTGGACAGAAGAGAATTACAGCCACCTGTCCCACCCATGTCTTTCGCTTTTTCTTAAGAAAGGGCAGACTCACTATGTTGTCTTTGAAGAATACAAATCACTCAGCAAATGAAAATGCTCAACAAATCTGCTCTACCTTTCAGTGAAAAGATCAAAAAACATGACTGATGCAAAAAATGGAAGAAAAAGGAGTATTAGAGAAATAGAAAAACATGTAAAAATGTACAAAAGCCAAGGAAGATGCTTTGAGATTCAAAGCATTATAATACAAAGAGATATTTTAATCATTGAAATAATAATACTATAATAATAACAAAACCACGAAAGATTAAAAAAAGTTTCCCTTCTTTTTTTTTTTTTTTGTTTGACAAGTTCTATGTTTTATTTTGGTTTGTTTTTTCCTCAGGATAAAAAGGAGGCTGATTATAAGGCTGTCTTCTGTCACTTTCAAGAATGGAAGAAAAGAAAATGTGTGGAGCATCAGTTTTCCAAGATCAAAAAACAAAACTAAAAAAAAAAGCCAACAAAAAAAAAACCACAACCCAAAAAAGTCCCTCAAATCAATCAAAAAGCACAATATGGAAGAAGAAAGCAGTTAAAAAAACAAACAACCAACCAGAAAACCAAGACCTGAAAAAAAGTTTTTACACAAAACTGTTTAAAAATGAGTGTCTGTAAAATCAAGGAAAAGGCAGAAAAGTTTTTTCCCTAGGAGTTATTTTTCAGTAAGGGAGGAGCAAGAAGGATATGTATGGGCTCAAAGGAGCAGCAGATTCATGTCACTTGCAAAAAAAAGTATTTTCTGATAAAAAAATACAAAAATACCAAATGGAAAAATTGTGTAGAAAGAACAGTCTTTGATTAAAAAGCTCAAAGGGTGATAATATCTGGTTATATTTGGAGGAAAAAAAAAAAAAAAAGAGGAGCAGAAAAAATTACTGTTAGCCTATACAAAAGACAGCAGATGACAGAGTCATAGAGGTGCAAACTGATGTAGTGGAGGCAACATACCATCTTCATCTGTCCGAATCAATACTGCTAAGCTCTCTGGGCCAGGTCCAACATCAGTGTGAGCAGTCACAGAGATCCGGTACTCAGTCCACTTTTCCAGCTGTTCCAAAAGGTACTGGGTACTGTCCGAGGAAATTCCCAAAATTTCATGGGGCTTGACATCTTCTCCATCAATTCCAATGTACTTGATGGAGTATGCAGTGATAATGCCATTCTGTTTTTCCACCGGTGGAGGTTTCCAACTTACCAAAATGCTAGTGGAGCTGGGGCTTGTGCAACTAATGTCTTGAGGAGGAGCTGATGGCTCTAATTTCAGTAGTGGGTTAAAGGAGGATTTGAGTGGAAGGATAGAAGTGATTGAAAAAAAATGAACAAAAGAAAAAAATAAAAATAAATAAAAGAGAACCAAATGAAAATAATAAATAAACAAAAAAAGTAGAAACTCAAAAAAGCAAAATGTCAGATAATCATATGCACCTTGGCTTATTAACATGAGGAAACTGAAAGTGAACAGACAAACTAAATGGTGAAAAAGGATGTGGGGGAAATATATGAAAATGAAGCCTCAAAATAATATTACCTACCTGTAATTAAAATTCTTCTTGAAATAAAACAAAAAACGTGATACCTCTATGACTACTGATCTATCTTTACAATCCTTGCAATTAGTGCAAGCTATAACATTTTAAATAACACGACATGTATTTACTTACAAATTTTGACATCTCCTTCAAGTGGCTTTGGTTTCTTTGAGACGGAAAATCTCTTTTTACAGAACTCCTAAAAACTTGCAATAATTGCTAGAAATTGCTCCATAGGTTGCCATTTTTGCAGCCTTTCCATTCTCATAAACAAATTACTGGGTTTTTGTTTTTTTTTTTTAATGAGTCTGCCTGACACAAGTCAACCATCAATTACATTTGAATTGAAAGCATTTACTGAAATATTTATTATAGCTAACATACTATGAGCATGCAGTCCATAGAAGATGATGAAAGTCTTAGTCAAAGATTACCTACCAGGAAAAAGTGACAGGCTTGTTGATTCTGACTGTAACTTGTACTTACCCTAGATCAGCTGTCAGTTTTATTTTTTTTAACTCCTCTTGGAGACACCTTTGCTAGCAAAGAATTAATCCTACCAGTAATGTATATTATTTCTACAGAAAAAAAAATCTACCCCAAACATTGTGTAAAGAAAGCAGGTACTCATTTTACAAAGTGAGTTTACAAGCTCAACATTTCAGAATGTGAGTTTCTGACTTTGTTTCACCTCCTGTCAGCATTACCATTCTTCCAGAGCAGAAAAGCTCACCTTTACTCATTTGTTCTCAAAGCAGCATGTTAGCGTATTTACCATTTCCAAGCTTCAGAGCATTTAAGTATGCATGTCATTCCACTGCTTTCAGTGAGGCGAATCAAGTACTGAAAGTTAGGTATGCATTTATGTGCTTAAATGCACTTTGACTTACCAAAATCTATGCTTACTAACAGATTATTCAGAGCACCAAAAAAGAGGAGCCATAATTCAAACTCACTAGCAGAAGGAAGGGATGTGAACTCCTTTCCTCTTTCTGCCTCCTGTCTTGTAAGAAAAACATAAATTTTGTGTGCAAGATCTTTATTCCCCTTTACATCCCCCTCTCCACCTTTTCTTCCCATTTCTCAAGGGAAAAAAGAAACTAAATGGATACTTATACATACTTATAATAGTCACATCAAACAAAATTAAAACAACAGAAAAGGCCTAGGACCCTGCTGTGACCTGCTGCATTTACACATGTATCTTTTGGTTCCCTACAGCTCTTTCCACTGGGATCAATGGCTTTTTACTCAGTACAGTACACTGCTCCCCCAAAGGGAAGAAGGAATTTACTAGTATTTCAATTAACTAGAGGAGGGGGATGGAAGAATAGATGAGAATTAACACATTTTAGGTTATTTTTATAGACTAATTCAGTAGTCAACTACTCAAAACAAATGGATCCCCTTCTACCATTAACTTGTGCAGGAAGTAAAATACATGTAAAATGTCCCTTAAGGGTCTTACAAAACAGAAATAAATCCCTGCAGCATCTTCCTCTGATACCAAGATGAAAGGCAGTAGCACATTCTGGTGAATATTGCTAATAAAATCACAGGAGTTTATTAATTTTTAATCCATTACACTCTGAAAATGCAAAATATTGCACTTATGTAACTGAGGCTAATTTGAAGGCTACTTTAACCAGTTTTATTAATGCATATGCGATTTTTCTTAATTGTACATTAAAAGAAAAGTTAATCTTTGTGGCAAATAACTTGGATCTGTCCACTGAAACCAACTGGATTTCGCTACTATCAGAAGACACAGGGCTGAGCAAAACATAATATATTCTTATATTCAGGAAGAGAAAATGGCAATGTGCTTATAGGAACATGCAGCCTTTGCTCCTAGATATGTGTTTTGTATTCACGCTAAGCAATCTTCACCCAATATAAGATAATGAGCATTCTAAATAGTTGAAATGGCTCCCAGAATAAAGAAATACCTATTTCTTAATCAAGTTATTCACCCTGAATTTCTAAACTGAAAAGCTGCCTTGCCACTATACGTAAAACTAACCTTGTGTTATATGTGTTTTTTTATGCTTATTCCAAGTGCCTTAGAAATGCTTCAGAAACACATTTAGCTTTGCTTAAAGGTGAGCAGCACTGTGTCTCTCCAGTCACACTAATTGATATTAACACATAACACTAACAAGGAATGATTGTGTAATCACATGTCCTGACTGCAAATTAAAAAGACAAATGTCAATTGAGAAACTGAATTTTTCTGTTTTGAATTATCTTACTTTAAGAACAGGCAATTTAATTTAAAGCAAATACATATAGAATTGTACTAAATTTTTCAATGACACATTGTCAGGAAAACATAACTTATCAGGCAAGAATAATCTTTCTGGACATCATTGCTGAATAGCTGATTGTTTTAGTTAAGTCTTAATTTAAATGTTTTAAGATGTATATGCAAATCCCTGACAAATTTTTACCTCTTAAACTGTTTTTCTCAAGATAGAAATGACTGAACATCGTAAAAAGCCCAGATTAAGAAAACGGAACAAAATCAGAATGATACGAAACTATGGAAGAGTTGTTAAGAAATATCTGGTACAGTCTGAAACATTCAACCTGATCCACTTTTTTGCACTTTTTTCTACAAATTTTTGCACTTCAGGGAGATGCTGCAGAAACAAGCTAGGAAGTGTGCAGGCTGGGGAGGTAGAATTTTATTGGTTAAGGACTGTTATTAATCTACACCTATTGCATTATACAATATTTCATATTATAAAATAAAATTTTATTATGCCAACTTTGCCTCCTTAGACACTGCTTTATTTGGGTTATTTTTCGAAGCTATGTAAATGCCACTCCCATATTAAGTTGATCACAATACACCTCAAAACTTCCTATTTTAAGCATTCTTTTGCTGTATCAAGCAACGTGAACACCGTATTTTGCCTTTTGTCTCTGCTTCTGCCCACCCGGGCTACTGAGATTAAACTCTTTGAGAAATAGAAGCGAAGAAATATTTCAAGGAAAGACACCTACTTGACTGCATGGTTCTCGCTGAGATTTCTGCTGTTGAAGCACCCAGGCCTTGAGGAGACCGCGCCGCTAGGCGGAACAAGTAGAGGCTGTTCGGCCTCAAGCCTTGCAGGCGATACGACGTAGCAGGCTCAGTGGAAACCCGTTGCTAAATGCAGATAACAAGAGAACGTCTTGGTTAGTATTCAGAGACTCCGAATTCTGTACCTTGCCTGTATGCTTTCACACTGCGATAAAACCACAGAGAAAAGCTTGAATTCAAGAAAATAAAGCGGAACAAATCCAAGCTAAACAAAACCAAAATCGTATACGTTACTTTTAACAAACAGTAATAAACTATTTTTCAAAGTCAACAGTTTAATGGGTGAAACTCAGAGCCACAAACAAAGCCTGACTGTTTGAGGAACAAATAGCTATACACAAAGTATGAAAGGCTTTTCAGACAATACCACATGAATAAAGCCTTTTATTCAGATCTTTTACAGCAGTGATTTTCTAGTGTAAGTTATCTTGGATTTAACCTTGTAGTTAAATTTGTATTCAAATAATTAAAAGCAAATTCTTCCACAGGGTAACTTATTAAGCAGTAGCCTGCATCCTATTTGGAAGTTAATACAGACCTGGCCCCCTTACACAGAATAAGCTTATGAATTCACAGTGTATATGTGAAGCTGCCATAAATATAAGCTCAGTTGGAGCATCAGCAATGACTTGAAGATGCAGGAGAAACCAATGAGGCTGACAATCTCCTGTGTCCTTCTAAGACTCCTGGCTTCTTTCTTTTCTCTGTGACACCTGGTAATATTTTCCCTACCAGAAGAACAGTTTATTTTAAAGTTTATGGCACAAACATGACAGAGGCCCACAAACTGAATTTTTTTATGAAGTAATGGTACAGAAAAAGTCTATTGAGGGTTTTAATCTTTGGAAAAAACCTTCTATTTTCTTCTCAATTATTACTGAAAGATTAGAAAAGCTCAGGAATTCTCTTACACAATGGCACAGAGAAACAAAAATCATCTAAGGCTGAAAATAGATTTCAAAGTTCAGGTAAAATTCAAAAAAGGCTTAATGGGTCCATAAAATGTCCCCAAACATTTTTGCTTCCAAGCCTTTACAGAGAAACAGGCTTGGAGAGACAAAATCAATGTCTGAAACTGGATGGAATTTCTGTGGAGGATTCATTGCCATCTACAGCAAAATTCCACTGGCTGGTAACCATTGACAACATTTTCTGCTGTTTACACTCTTTCAGTCTGTCACTAGCCTAACTGCTGGGCTTAACAAACCTAAATATCAAGGCACTTCTACTAAAACAAGTTACTAAAACATGAAATTTAAACCATTGCTGCATTTTATGTCCAACTTATTAAAGATCATTAAAAAGATGTACAATCCTGTCACTTACTTCCTCCCCATGCTCCCCATCTTTGTAAACCAGTTCATAGCTGGAAATGGTATCAGACCGTGGAGGTGTCCAGGAAAGCAGTATGCTTGTTTCAGACTCAGGTTCTGCTTTGAAGTTCAATGGTTGACCAGGCACTAAAGAAAAAGTTGAGCAGTGTTGCCAATTATTTATTTGGATACTTCAATACTTTCAAATCTTTTAAAAAGTTATCCGAATATGGCATGCAATATTACTTTTATTTATCTTACTGACTTAAACTAATTGATTTGCAGTACTGTGAAACAAAATTACCTAAGCACAGAAGAAGAAAAATGATACATTTAATTCACATGTTAAAAATTATCAAGGATTTCAAATTAATGTTTTTGCTGTGTCAATAAAGCAAACGAAACTGAAATGCAATTGAAGAGGTGCCTGGTGATGAATACCAGCAATCTAATAACCTATGTGTGAAATGGAAAATATATACATCTATATATTTGTGTGTGTACGAGAAAAAAAAGCTAATTGAACATATGATTATCTTAAATAATCTAGAATAAAGTGTAAAAAGTATTACATGCTTTTCCAGACATGACATTTTTTTTCTCAGCTCATAAATGAAAGATAGTAAACACATCCTGGTCTTTAAGAAGACACCCACATACAATAACCCAGCTTGTTTAACCTTAACCTGTTTAACCTTAAGTAGTCATAACCTAGTGAAGAGATATTCAGCTAATCTCTCATTAAGTAAAGCATTTCTGCCCTTTGATGACTGGTATTTTTAAGAATATAGTTGAACTTGTAGTGACAACACATTCTAATTGCAAGAAGCCAAATACACTTTTGATTATACTAGTCAATAACATTCTCTGTTGTTATACCTTGCACAATGGTCACAGAAATTATCCACGCTAAATGTTATCCTAATTTACTTCTTCAAATGTAAAGCAAATGATAAGGTTGACTAGGAAAAGACAGCAAAGCATAACTATATCCTTGGATTGTGTACAATAGTTTTGGCACCCAAGTTCTAAAACATTACTTTCAGTTAATAGTGCTGCTGATAAGGCATGAAACAGTTTTCCACAGCATCTCTTAGCTGCTCAAGAATAAATGTGACATGCTCTCATATTTTCAAGGGAAAAATAAAAATATGTACTTCTTAACATACGACGAGAACAGGTGAAAGAAGATGTGACAATAGTGATGATTTCACAAACATTTATCAGGGAAGAGTGCTATGACAGCATTACAAGTACGTTCCTTCAGTACAATAAAAGATGTAAAAACTTCAGGGAGCAAACTGTTAAAATAATTTGGTATTTTCATTTTTATCTTCCCTAGACTTCTATAGAATAGCAATTTGAGGAGAACACTGCCTTTGTGTATTCTAGTACAGACTTGATATCTAACTTACAAGAAACAGAACCTTTCTACATGAGGTCCATATTCTCCCAGTTCCTGGGTGGAATTTTTTTTTTTTAATGAGTGAGTGAGAGTAACAGAAGACCAACTCTTTTAAAGGAATAAAATGGGACAGGACTAATTAGATGTTTTTCTAAAAGGTGGCTGGTCTAAAAAGAAACCACTGTCTAGGTCCTGCAAAGTGCAAAGAGGAAATGATCCCAAAGCACGGAGATCCAGTACAGGGAACATCAACTAAGTATTTGTGACAGATTCTAATTTTGCAAGGAGAGGCTGCAGTGCTGGCAATGGTTCAGCTGGGAGAATGGATGGCTCTCAACAGCACTCCCAGCAGTGACAGAAGGGATGGAAGAGATGCAGCCAGGCTCTTCACAGAGTGTGGCAGGTGAGAGGCAGTGGCACAAGGTGAAGCATGAGAGGCTCAGGACAACCCAGAAATGCAGCCAGGGCCCAAGGAGGCTGGACCATACCAGCCCTGGGGTGTTTTACACATCAAGTGGGTGAAGCCCTAAGAAACTCAGTCTGACCCCAGAGCTGAGCCTGCTCTGGGCAGTGGCTGTGACTGGACACCTCCCCAGATAATCATCCTGCCAGCCTGAATTGTCCTGTGATGCTATGATCTGTACTTAATGTATGGATACATGAATTGTAGAACACAGCCAGGCAGTAATAGTAAATGATCAGTCAAATGACTCATATGAAGGCTGGTACCATCTGTTATGATAAATATGGCAGCAGATGGAGAACTAAGAGTGTTTCCTGTCTCTCTACATGTTTTAAGACCCTCATTCTCCAAGTATTCCTTTTAAAAAAATCTAAATCCTTTTTGTCATCTTAGGTCTGCAATTCTCAATCATTTTATAAGACAAGCTGATGGCTAATTGGACTTTTCCAAATGCTGGTTGTCAAAATAATATCTTGCTTCAAAATTCAGTCTCCCCTCTAAACTGTGGATTTTTTTAACCACAGTTAGGCAACTCTGATGCTGAAAACACTGACAGAAGAAAAAGGTGACAGGGAAGTCTGCATTGCTCCAAACAGATAAGAGAAGATGAAGAAGAAAGAAAACAAAACCAAAATGACAGAAACTAAACACACTTTATTGCTGATAAACTCTGGTATAGAACCCAATACCAAAGGAAAAGTACCGGTTAAGGAAGTAGAACAATTAACTTTTAAACTATTTAGGATTTATGTGTAGAATACACATCTGTTCAAAAAATCTTCAGTGGCCCATGGGAGCTAAGCCAGCCTGGAGCTGACAGAAGCTACTAGTCTCCTTCAGAGAGAGAAAAAAACCTAGAGAAACTGCAAAGTGTATGGAAATGGGCTTTATACTCTTACAGAAGTGTTTTTAATGTCACACATCAAATCTAACTCCATATTAGTACTGCACATGGGCAGCCCACTAAATGGGATATTTTTGCATGAGCATTCTCTCAATACTGTCATTTCTGGTTTGAGGCAATATGCTCTACAAAAGTACATGAAAACCCCTAACTTCTGTATGCTCCAAGTGTATCTCTTCTTTCTTCTAAATATACCTTAGGCAGTACACAAAATGAAAGACTACTACAAAACAAAGAACAAAGTCCACAACTACTTTTTCCAAAACTTCACATCAACTTCTACATTTTTACTTTCCTATTCTTCCATATTTACTGCTGGATAACCAGGAACAAACACAGATTGCTGGACTTTGTCCTGCACATGTGGTTTTATCTCCATCTCTGATTAAAGTGCCAGAAGATGATCATAAAATAGGACCTCAGAAAGGCACTTCAGTTCCCTGCACTTCAGCTCTTCAGCTGGCTGAGGTAACCAGAAAACTACTCCAGGACCATTCTGGGTTTGCAAGGGATAATGGAAAAAGAGGAGAATCTTCAGGGTAGAAAGGGCCCCATGACATTGCTAGGGTGAAATCCACACCTTGAGTAAAACTCAATTAATTCAATAAGAAATTAGCTTTTCAAAGGACAATAGATCAATCAAGAGAATTTACAATCTGTAGGGAACCTCAAGGGACCAAGAGTTTATGCTTCTGATTTCTCTGAAAGAAGCATGAAACTCTACAGAGGAATTCTTACAATTGAAGAGCTACCGTGCTCCAGAGTTTTTGCTTTGTAAACAGTGTATGTATTTTTTGAAATAACAAGTCCTAATAGAATATAATTAAAAATAAAATGGGTAACATACAAAATAAAATGCGTAATATGCACGCTGTGCTCTCCCACTGTCTCTGCTACAACTGAAATAACCTCTTCAAATGAGTCTGAAGGTAGCTGATATTTGCAGCTTTGCAATATCAAACAAAGAACTACAAAATAGTTAACTACTATACATTTTAGATTTTTAAAAGGCTAGTGAAAAGTAACCAGAAATCCATAAATTGCTTTCTTAAAATATTATCTCTAACTGACCTAGTGGGAGCCCAGAGAATAAAATAAACATGTTAGTCAGTCTTAAAGACAGAGTCCACCTGGTCTTGTCTGAACGACTAAAGAATACAGGGGATAAATAAATTATCAGTGTGTGAAGGTAAGATCCTTAATACTGAACTCATCACATTAGCATTTAAGTGAAGTAAAATAGAGACTAGGACACTTAAAAAAACTTACCTGTGCATTGAGAGTAAGGGAGTTATTCAAAAGCTGAAATAGTCTTTCCTACCTGACCAGAAATATCCCTTGAGGGAAATTTTAAAACTGAAGTCAGTTAAAAAACTATCCTATACCCCACTTCAGCATCAATACATGAGATATCTCATTTCCAGTAATCCACTATCCAATAGACTTTGTGTATCTCTCTCCTGTCTTTCTACCTAAGCTCAGAACAAAAACAAGATTCACTTAATTCCTTCAGTAGCTATCCTCTCTTTGCAGGTTAAAAATGAAATGAAATGAAATGAAATGAAATGAAATGAAATGAAATGAAATGAAATGAAATGAAATGAAATAAAACTAAACCCAAACCCAGATAGTTCAGAACTCTAAATTTTCCTGGTACACACAGATTAAAATATGTTGCTTAGATTACACATTTTTATGACCAATTTAAGCCCAGAAAGGAGTTATGAAAAGTGTGTCCTGAGCAGCTAAACAGTACACAAACAAATTTTGTTTTCTAACAAAGTAAAAAAACAAAACCAAGAACAAGAACAAGAACAAGAAGTATCACACTAAAACTTGTATCAATATTTCTTTATTCTAAAATTTGGTAAGTCAATTAACCTACATAATGGACCAGTCCTGACTCCATCCTCAACAGAATCTAATCCTTTGGCCCAAAATGCAGAATAACAACTTTCTTAACTTTTGAAATTGATTTCCTTTTACTCAAAAGGCTCAGCTCCACAGCTCTTATCTGATTACACAATCTGTTAAAATGGGGTCTTTTTACCATAAAGAAAGCACTGCTGAAAACAGTAAGACATGGCTTTGCCTTCAAATGCTTAAGAAAAATACTGAACACCAAAATTTGAACTTTTTTGGGGGTTTTTTTCAGTGTCTGGTTGTCTGAAAAATATATCCTTCTCTTCCCCTCAAACTACATGCTCCCAGTCAATATTTTAATTAAAAATCTAAATTTCACTACTGGCCAAGTTTCAGCTGACCTGCAAAGAAAGAAGCCAATCATACACCCATTTCAAAAGAACAATTCTGCTGTACTAAGAAAACACAAATTCCTCTGAACAGTTTTTTTAAGAACAAATTATTCACTTTCATAATCTCTCTCCAAAGATCAGCATATACTTAAGGCAGGAAAGCTCTGAACCATCTAACAGATCCTGTAAGTCACACATGCCAGCAAGATTTTGTTTTATATATGGTCTAATATCCCCAAAGTGAGGGTTAAGCTAAATATATACAATGGCAGGCTTATTGGTTTAAAATAAAATCAACCAAATGTAATCAGCAGCCCATTCCTATTTTAACTCTTTTTAAATGTTTCCATTAAATCCATTTTCCCTGTCCTTAAATGGCACTTTATATTCACTTTAATATTTGGAATGTATTTAATTTTGAGAGTGTGTGTTTGGGTGTGTGTTTAGGTCTCTTTGAGAGACTTAAACTAAAACACTCATATTCAGATGATTGTTTTCAGATCTGGAAGAGTAGGGCAAGGAGGGCATTTTTTTTCTATGATGTTCACTGAAGAGAAACTACTGGATAGAGAGATGGGGAAATCCTAGTTTTTAACCATACCCTGAACTGGACAACTTCACTAGACTTTTGTAGTTTTTATCTCTTTTACTACTTGAAACATTTGTATTCCAAGTAAAAGTATCAGTGCTTCAATATGCTTCCTGCATGCCCCATTCTTTGTTTTCTTTCAAATTTTTTTAACACAGACACAATTAAACACTTAAATCACGTATTGAGAAACCCTCCAGCACTGTTAATGTTGTTGTAATTTCTTCAGATTGCAACAGTAATCAGAAACAGATGGACACGCTTCCTTCTCTGAAGTGACCTCAGAAAGTAATGTAACTTGGGCCAGTCCAGCTGAGCCTCAGTGCTCATTATTTTGATTCCTTCATCCTTCACTGGGGAAGCCACTGTCAGACACTTGCTAATCTAAGAGGTTTACAGTTGTGAGTGAAAACACAGATAAGGAACTCAATAAACCTTCCTCTGGAAAAGCCTTATGCATGTGGATTCAATCAGAAATCAGATGTCAATATAAAAACTAGTTCTCTGAAAATGGTTACAAATGCCAAAATTAAACTATGGTGTACATATTGACATTTGCATGTGCACATAGACACATTTTAATCTACCACCATAAGATCTAAAAATTTTCTAATTTCTTAGCTGAGATACTGTAAAAAGTAACATCTAGATGCTTGTGCAACACAACATCTAGAAAGATTCCAGGACAAAACATCGATTTCTGTCTTTATTAAATTCATATTGGTAAAATGCACAAGTAAAAACTGGATGAAATGTAACTGTCTACAGTTACACTTTAGAGATCTGTTTTTAAAAATTTGAGGGATGCTAAATTCTGCAGCAGGGAACTTTCCTGTACTAAAAAATTCAAGTACTATTATATATTTCTAGGAAATCACTGGCCTACAGTAATACTTCATACAGCCTTCTCTAAACTGCTAGACAAAAGGACCTTTTATTTCTTATTACTACAATAAAACACTTTGTGCAGTGTAACTCTACCAGAGCTTCTCACTTTAGATTTCATAAAAACTTTTCTGCCATGTTTTTTACTGTGCTTTCTTGTCCTTTACTAATAAAACTAATTCATGGACCTAAAAGTTCTTGAACAGAAACAAAACAACCTAACTGCAAACATAAACTGAGAAAATAGTGACCCTGTGGTCATTTAGTAGGGGCAGGTTTGATTTGACTTATAAATCCAAAGTGTACAAACCTGCTTGCTTGAACTACACAAAGGTTTGTTGTACTTAATGCTTTCATGTTTTCTGTGCTCTCAGAATCTTACCAACTCGTTGAATACATATGCAGTACACATACATTTTAACTTTCCAAAAGTAATATTCCCTAGAGTGATACGGCATAGGAGAACTACGTGTAGCCTAAACAAAACCCACCAAAACCCACAAGTAACACCTCAAAAAAAGCCATGAAGTGCACAGAGCACTGCCAAACAAAAGCCGTAAGATTTGGCCACCTCCAGGATGAAGGTCTCCCTGAGACTTCAGTTGCATTGCAGATAAATTTCTTGACATTGCTGAAAAAAGAAAGCACGATGGGGCAATTTCCACTCAGCAAATATAACCAGCACTGTGGAATTGAGAAGAGGTTATCTGCAAAAACGGCCTGAATAAACTGGCTATACTTGAGGGGTAGCTTTTTTGCAACATTTTAAATTGAAAGTCTCTCCCACAAATTTTGCTCATTGCTAGCTTACCTCCTGTTTGAGTGATGACTTGAATGTCACTAGAAAGTGGTCCATCCCCAACAGAAGTAAAAGCAAGAACCTTCACAGAGTATGTTTTCTGGGGCACAAGATTCCCAATAGTGGTAATGTGGCTGTCAGCCACATTGTGCTTCATCCAGCTGTTAACATGTTGAGTGGGGTCCATGGTGTAATAAACTCTGTAACCTTGTATTTGCCCATTAGGTTCCTCGGGTTCTTCCCACTGTACCAGAATGGTGGTGGAGCTCAGCATACGGGCCTGTACATTGCGTGGTGCACTTGAAGGTGCTTGTTCTGAAGTCCTTGTTGACACAGGCTCGCTGGGTGGCCCTCGCCCAATGTTATTTACAGCAACTACCCGAAATTCATACTCTGAATATGGGCTTAGGCCAGCCACGCTGTAACGTGTTGTGGCCACCCCATCAATTTCTTTATATGGCTCCTCGGAGTTTTTGGGTTTGTGTTGGATTATGTAGTAAGAAACTGGCTCAGGGTTTCCAGAATCCCAAGTCAACGTTATGCTAGTTGCTGTGCTTTCTGTCACCACAGGTGTTCCAGGAGGTTTGGGTAAGGCTAAATACACATAACAAAAAATACAGTTAGCACTATGTAACAGTAGACATTCTTTATTAGAATAAAAAGCTTACAAACAATAACTAACAACAAAACAAAAATAAAAGAGGAAGACAAAATGGAAAGAAGGAGCAATCTGTTCAGAGCAAGCTTTTGTCAATTACGATTTCCTCCAAAATCTATTGGAAAATCTTCAAGTTCTGTTCAATGCTGTTCATTTGTCATGAATTAATGATACTGACTTCTGTAATAAATCCGTAACCATATGCAGAAGAGGGATCTTATAGAAAGACAATTCACAATTACAACTGAATTTTCAGGTATTTTTTGAACCTCTTGTTTCCAATTACTCAGTGAATATGCTACTTGGACACCCAGCAAATCTAAACATCAGAAGACTGGTTCTTAAAGGTACCTGCTGTTGATAAATAAATACAACATTTCAAAATAATTTCTTTAACTGAAATGAAGGCTGGGAGCTAGACACAGAAGAATAATGGAACATTATGACTGACTTATTTTAATAAATGTTAATTATTCAATTAGTGATTATTACTGCTGTCTGAACCTGTATTTTGTCTTATGCTAGTGACTGGTTAGAATATTTGCCCTCTTGATTTAAGAGGGCAAATGGCATTTAGACCTTTCAGTGCAATGTATTTGCTCAGAATGAATGAAATAAAAGACAGAACCGTGCCCAAATAAATGTGCTAGAGGTATACCTTTGACAGTTATCTGCGCTATTGCTTCTATAACACCAAGGGTAGACATAGCAACGCAAGTATAGTTTGCAGACTG
>VXAX01000432.1:0-32500 GCA_013399835.1 Leptocoma aspasia | reverse complement strand
TTGCAACACACTCATATTTGCCTTGGTCAGATTCTTCACTCAGTTCAATTTGGAGGGCACCTGTATGAATATAAAATACATTGCCAAAGAGAGGGTCAGAGAAGGCTTTTTGCATCCATAACAATACACCTCTCAACAATATGAAAAGCTTGTATGCGAAGGTCCACTCAACGTCGATTCATTTTCTTGCTAAGGTGCACAGACAGAAAATGATGCAATGAAAAAAACAGAGATTATTTTTTTCACATCATCAGTGCTAGCACAGGAAAACAATTAGCATTTGGCAAAAAAAACCACAACAAAACCCTGTCTAAACAATACTCTTTCCTAAACCATTAAATGAAGATGGGTGAGACTGCTTCAAGGAAGAATGGCTTTTAATAAAACAATAGAGGTTAAGTAGTTGGGTCATTATAGTTTTTTAATTTTTATTTCATTGTTTCAATCTAGTAACAAAAGTAGCACAAAAGGTGGTACTCGTAAAAAAGCAGGACAGACTTCAAGAAATCTTCTGCTGAAGAAAGCCAAAAATGCGCAGCAAGAACAAAAAGGCTGCTTGAAGTGAAAAAAAAGAAATTGTATTAGTCATTTACAATTATCAAAATATTATTTTAAAGAAATAAAACTCCTTTAAGACATGCAGATTGATAAGAAAAGAAAGACAGTTTTCCGCAACTTACAATCTTAAAGTACGTTTGCTGAAAAACAAAGAGCAGTTGAATTAGAAGACAAAAAAGTTTCAAAAGCATGGTCTACGCCAACAAGGAAGAACCAACCAACCACTGCTGAGGACCATAGGAGGGCCCCCCCTGAGACACCCATCAAAATCCACAAATGGGATTAGCAGTGTGGTGTCACAAAACCCAAGAAAAATACAAAACAAGAATTACAAAAGAAGTAAACAGTTTTGCTAGAGAATCAAAAACCAACAATACCACATACCACCAAGAATAATGAGTCAGTAACCTTTCATTTCCAAAACCTGTAGATTAGAAGATCCAAAAATCCAGAGGTGAGAGAATTCAAAAAAAAAAACTACAACAACAACCAAAAAAAAAAAAAGTCAAAACCACAATAAAGGGAAAAAAACATTTCTGTAATTCTTTAGGGGGGATACATAATTTTCAATTTTATGAAGTTAAAGAAAAAAAGGGATTGAAGAAGAACAAAACCAAAAACCTTTCATGAAAGATAAGACAAAAAGAAGATAGTCCATGTTGTCTTCTGCATGTCTGCTACTGTTCTCCAGACCATCTTGGCTTTGGTCCAGGAAAAGAACAGCTAAGGAAGAAAAAAAATGATCTTTTTTTGCTCCAGTTGGACAAAAAAAAGAGGAAGGAAAAAAAGAAGAAAAANGGAAGGAAAAAAAAAAAAAAAAAAAAAAAGAAGAAAAAGAAAAAAGAAGAAAAAGAAGAAGAAGAAAAAGGAGAAGAAGAAGAAAAAAGAGGGACAAATGGTACGCTGTGACTGGGCTATGGCCAGGAGACCTGGATATGCTTTCTTTGAAGCATATCACAAATTAATTTTTTTTTTTTTTTTAATGAACAAATGAAAAGGGGAAAGGAAAAGGCAATGTGAAGAAAGAAAGGTCACAATATGAGAGTCACTGATCATAACCAAACAGGACAAAGGAAAAAGAAAATCAGATGATGGACATTTCCATGGTTTTTATTTTGTTTTGTTTTTTCCTTAAGGAAAACAAAACAAAATAAAACCAAAAACAGGACATAGATGAGAGGAATGAAAGGACAGAAAGAATGAGTAAGATCATTCTGTGAACGTTAGTTCAGCACTCTTACCTCTTATTGGTGTACCNGATCTATATATATATAAAAAGAGGATATACTGAAGTCTATCTCAAAACAAACACTGTAGTTCAGGCTGGATTATGGCATTTACTGTTCTAGATCTATGTGATACATGTGTACTGTTTCTTTCAGGTGTTGCTATGACTGATAAGACAACATTTCTGTGGAGGTGTGCGTGTGCGCCACTATAGGGATCTGGTGACTACACTGACTGTTAGTAAAATGCATGCCATGCATTTTAAGAATAATAATACTAATCATATCANAAAAAAAAAAGTCAAAACCACAATAAAGGGAAAAAAACATTTCTGTAATTCTTTAGGGGGGATACATAATTTTCAATTTTATGAAGTTAAAGAAAAAAAGGGATTGAAGAAGAACAAAACCAAAAACCTTTCATGAAAGATAAGACAAAAAGAAGATAGTCCATGTTGTCTTCTGCATGTCTGCTACTGTTCTCCAGACCATCTTGGCTTTGGTCCAGGAAAAGAACAGCTAAGGAAGAAAAAAAATGATCTTTTTTTGCTCCAGTTGGACAAAAAAAAGAGGAAGGAAAAAAAGAAGAAAAAAAAAAAAGAAGAAAAAGAAAAAAGAAGAAAAAGAAGAAGAAGAAAAAGGAGAAGAAGAAGAAAAAAGAGGGACAAATGGTACGCTGTGACTGGGCTATGGCCAGGAGACCTGGATATGCTTTCTTTGAAGCATATCACAAATTAATTTTTTTTTTTTTTTAATGAACAAATGAAAAGGGGAAAGGAAAAGGCAATGTGAAGAAAGAAAGGTCACAATATGAGAGTCACTGATCATAACCAAACAGGACAAAGGAAAAAGAAAATCAGATGATGGACATTTCCATGGTTTTTATTTTGTTTTGTTTTTTCCTTAAGGAAAACAAAACAAAATAAAACCAAAAACAGGACATAGATGAGAGGAATGAAAGGACAGAAAGAATGAGTAAGATCATTCTGTGAACGTTAGTTCAGCACTCTTACCTCTTATTGGTGTACCACCTGGGTGGATAATATGAATGCAAATAAGATTAGAAAGAAGAAGCATTAGTACGAGAAGAAGGAGGCTAGGGCTTTGGAAGAAGAATCAAATTAGATTTACAGAATTAAATAAGGTCTTAAGAGAAACTTGAATTACTATACTGTTAAAACAGGAATATATTAGATAGTATTATCAGGTTATAAAAGCAAGTTGCATTGTACCACAAAGGGCAAAAAGGCTATAGTTGGCTGCACTGCCATTCTCAGAGTAGCATCTGAGTTCTTAGACGTTTGGTTATATAGGGTTAGATATGTATCAAATATGCCTCAAATACTTAAATGAAACTTTACAAAACTGTACTTATGACATATTTTAGGAAAATATTGGAAATTCNCATAATCATAATCATAATATTCTGAATATGGAAATTAGTGGGGGTGAAGTGCGCTTCAGAACTAAGCACTTACCAATAGATTCTGGAGATTTAAATACGGAGAGAAGAAAGACAGCATAAAAATATTATTATATTCCTTATAATTTGGTACAAAGTTTTCAGTTAAAGCTTTATATACTAAATCATCTATGTCACATGTGAAAAAATCTTAATTTACATTAACAGAAGGTTAATTTACACAGTTCTGCTGACAACAAGCAAAAAGTAGGTTAACAAGACGATTTAACATCACAGGACAGGTCAAAAGCTGAGAATTCTGGGAAGACACGTGATTAAACAACTTAGATTCTACAACGATATCTACTGCAATTGTCAAAGAAAAAAGCTCATTATATCCCAATGATCAGTGATCTGATCTCATTTTGGGATAAGCGTTAAACTTGATAAATTTAGAGATTTGTTTGTTTGTTTTTTTGTTTTGTTTTATTTTGTTTTTAATCTAAAGAGAGCAAAAGAATAAACTAGGGCAGGAGGAGAGTGAGAGAACTGCTAGGGAGGTGCAAAGGGCAAAGAGAGAGAGAGAGCAGCAAAAGCTGGAATCTACACCAAAAGCAGACTTCTGTAGATCCAGAAAGTATAGAATTCATAAAGCTTTAGCGTGACGCACACTACTGTGGCTAAATGTGTTGGAAAAATGCTCAAGCAAAAAACCCCCAGCTTAGTTCCATAGATTACCCAGAGATTTCATATCCTTTTTTTTTTTTTCAGGTATAAATCTGCATGGGAAGAAGTACTGTGCTTTATGTATTTGTGAGAGGAAAGAAGATGTGTCCAAACTGGCTAATCTTTCGTGAAGTCAAATGTGGAAAAGACAGCAATAAACACATTTTAGATTTTAATTGAAGTGTCTAATGCAGGTTTTGGTTTGATGAATATAACCATTGGTACTCCTTGCAATTTCTGAATGAAGTCCAATGTTGAAATAAATTTGTTAAAAAAAAATTAAAAGGAAAGAAGAAAGAAAGAGGAGAAAATGGATCCATCAAGTACTGCAAAAAGCAGTAAAGAAAAAAATTATCAAAAAATACAGTCACAGCAGTGAGCAATGTGGAGTAAACAGAAGCTGCAAAACACACAGAGACAGACTCTATAGAAAGCTATGACAACATCACAGACATGGACAACACACTCAGTAACACAGAAAAGGAGAGGGGAAAGAGAAATTATTACCTATAAATAAAATTTTTTTTTTAAAAGGAAGAGAAAGAAAAGAAAGAAAAAGTGAGAGAGAACAACTCTGGGCGTTGGTGGAAACAGTAACAAGACCCTACCTGAGCGTAGCTGCTTGATGCGGCCATTGTTGTTGCTTGTGTCAACAGGCAAGAAATCTTTGAACCAAGTTATTTCAGGATCAGGATTGCCACTGGCTGCACATAACATGGTAGCTGTACGAGTTCGTTCAACCACCTTCAGCTGTGGGCCCATATCAATGGTTGGAAAACCTCGAGGAATTTGATCCTCTGAAAAATAAATTTATAAATTGAGGGATTTCATGTTAGTTGTGCAGTACTGCATGAAAACCCAAATCATCACTCTGCTTAACATTCAGTGATCACCTAAGTGTTTGTAAACAACAAACAATCGATCAAAATCCTGATACAAAAGAAAAACTTCATTAAAAAATGGCTATAAACTTTATAATTATAAAATCAGATGAGACACACTACCTACCATGCAATCATTGGACTCATACTGTGGTACCATACAACACTGATGTTGCCCTGCTTGCAAGAGTCCTTACTATTTTATGTGAAATACCAAATTACCATGTCTACCAACATTAAGGAAAACGCCTTGTCTTTATACCAGTTAAGTACATAAGGAAGGATGAACATACAGTATAACATCTGGCCACTGACTCAGAAGACCCGTTATGTTTCTTGCTTCTATTATTATTACTTATTATTATCATCTATTGCCTCTGTGCTTTGATTGTCCATCTTACAGAGGGACTTGATGGTTCTTTACTGCTACAGGGAAGTGCTGTGAAGATTAATGCATTATATGACTGCAAAACACTGAGAAATTCTAAACATTGCAGCTGTGTGGATAGCAAAGTTAAAATGTCAGGATACTCACAATAATATTGAGTAGATACAACAGTACTAAAAGACTCGGATACAGCTCAAAATTCTCATCCTAGTGTGGTTAATACTGAAATATTAAAAATACTGTACAAGAGTAATTTGCCTTCATAATGTGACACCTGCTAGCAACTAAGACTGGAAGCACTGTAGGATCAGGAAATTCCTCAGAAATCAAGTTTGCATAGCTAAAATAACCTGTTTGAAATAGAAAATATTGCTCCTCATTTCCACTGCAATGGCAAAAATATTTTTATTGCAAAATAATATTAATTCCATTCAAAAATGTAAATAAAAAATAACCAAAGAAAGGGGATGTGGCTAACTATAAGCCACATGTTATTAAATGTCTTGACTAATCATTACTGACATGCAATTAACTTGGGATTAACTTTGGGATAAAACTAACAGGAGAAATTGTTCAACATTAACCCTCTTTAGTTAAGAAGTGCCATATTTTCAAAGATGTCAGATAAGTCTTCAGATTTTTCTGAAAAAATGTAGCAAGCAAGCACAGCCTACAGATCTTTGTAATTCCTGAGGTGTGATGCTGCTCATGAGCCACTTAATTGCTTGCAATACTAGTGCACATAGATAACCATAGAATTAGGGAATGGTTTAGGTTCTTAAAGGTCATCTACATTTGACCCCTCTGCCATGAACGGGGACCTCTTCCACTAGACCAAGTTACTCAGAGGTCTTGTACACCTTCAGGGATGGGGGATCCACAACCTCTCTGAGCAACCTATTTCAGTGCCTTACCACCCTCAGAGTAAAGCTTTTCTTCTTAAGATCTAATCAAAACCTACCCTCCTTCAGCTTAGGGCAAATCTCCCATTTCCTATCCTTCTTGAAAAGCCCCTCTCCAGCCTTCTTGTAGCACCTCCCCCCCGCCCCCTTTAGGTACTGGAAATCTTAACAAGGTCTCCAGAGCTTTTTCCTTTCTAGGCTGAACAGCCCCAACTCTCTCAGCTTTTCCTTGTAGAACAGGTATCCCAGACCTCTGATCAACTTGTGGCTCTCTACTTGACTCACTCTAACTAATGAAAGTCTTTCTCATGTTGGAGGCTCCAGACCTGGACACAGTACTCCAGGCTGTGGAGTATAAAGTACACAAAAAAAGAATAGAGGGGTATAAGCATACCCCTTGACCTCCTGGACATGCCTCTTTTGATGCAGCCCAGGATGCGGTTGGCTTTCTGAGCTGCGAGTGTACATTGCAGGGTCATACCAAACTTTTCATCCACAAACAACCCTATCTTTCTTCCCAGAGTCTGTTTTCCACTAAGTCTGTATTGTTTGGAATGACCCCAACACAGGTACAGAACCTTTCACTCGGCCTCGTTGCACTTCCTCAGGTTCCACCTCTCAAGCCTGTTAAGGTTAATTCACATCCTTCATTGTGTTGACCCCACCACACAGCTTGGTGTCATTGGCAAACTTGCTAAAGGAGCACTCAATCCCACTGCCCATGTTGCTGACAAAGATGCCAAGTAGCACTGGTCCCAATACAAATTCCTGAGGATCCTCAACTGTCACTAGTTTCTAACTAGACATTGAGCTGTTGACTGCAACTCTAGGAGTGCTACCATCCATCCAATTTTTTATCCACTAAGAGTTCCACCTCTCAAAATTCATGCCTCCTCAGTTTAGAGACAAGGATGACATTTGGAAGAGTGTTAAATGCTCTGCACAAATCCATATAGATGATTTTTGCTGCCCTTCCTTGTCCACCACTGCTGTAACGCAAACCTAGAAGGCCACCAAATTTGTCAGGCATGATTTGCCTTTAGTGAAGCCATGTTGGCTGTCACCAATCACCTAATAATTTTCAGTGTCTCTTAGCATATTTTCCAGGAGGATCTGCTTCATGGCCTTGCCAGGCCCTGATGTGAGACTGTCCAGCCTGTAGTTCCTTGGTCTTCCTTATTTCCCTTTTTAAAACTGGGGTCATGTTTTCTTCTTTCCTGTTGGTGGGAACTTCATTGGACTGCCATTAATTTTTAAATATGATGTGTAGTGGCTGCATTCTTTCATTACAACACTCTAGTCATAAGAGAGGTCCCTGTGTTTCCATGATGCCAATTAAAGTCACAGACCTGCAGGCATCCCCACATCTCTAGTACCAACCATGCTGCATGTGTTAGCATCAAGGTGTGTTAAGTTGCTCCCCAATGAAGCTGACCTTCTGTCTGGTGTGGCTGGAATGTCTTGGCACTGTCGCTCAGGTGCTCTGCTGACCTGTATACCCTCTCCAGGCTCTTTCTGGCTCAACCATCTAACTAGTATGTGTGGGATGGCATGTTGTCCCACACCTTATCACTATTAAACCTGAGGATACCTCCCTCCCCTGTCATATCTAACCTAACCCCCATGAATAAGCCCTGCTAGCCCTTCACCAAAGAATCTCTTCCCCCTTGAAGACAGCTGAATCCCGTCTCCATTCAGCAAGCTGGTGCCACATACAGGCCACCCCATTATCAAAAAAACCAACATTTTGGTGATGACACTGGTCATGGAACCATGCAGGTTCATCTGTTTCTTTCAATGTTAATACCTGCAGCTGGAAGAACAGGGGAGAAATAACCCTGCACTCGATTCACCAACCATTCCAAGGCCTTGGTACAGGGAACACAACTGTCCAGAAAGATTCCATGACTCTTCAGAACTAGAATTTCTACCAATCAGCTGATAAATGTCAAATCATTCACCAGCCATAGGCTCTTCCCAAAGAAAGGTACGTTTCGTGTCTGCTTATAAAAGTCTTTGCTTTGGTATTAGCTGAAAAGATTTGACTTGTGACACAGGGCATGATTTTTATGATCTTATCTTTCCTACTTGGCTTATACAGTAAACCCTAGAGTCCCTTTTGCAAATACTTAAGTGTACAACAAAGATAATCTATCTTAAATGTTAATAGGACGGAGTAGTAAAGAGCCTCCCTTTCTTACTTTTAATAAGGGCAATTAAATTCCATCCATCTGCCTTATACACCGAATCTCTTTGAATGAATGCTCTTCATGAAATTTTCATGAGAAACACCACAATCTAACATTCAAATACCGAGAACTGTTATATTTTTGACAGTTGTGGCTGGTATCCAACCTGGCTTTCAGGTATCTGGCAATAAACTCAGATATTCAACATCAAATGGACCAGGGATATAATGAAATTTCTAATTGGAGGGCTTATCACAGTGGATTTAATTTTTAAGATGTTAATTTTTTTTTTCTCTAAGTTTATTCATGATTTGTACAACTGTCTTTACACTTTAGTGATACCAAGTATGACAGATCATCAAACACTGTATGAAACAAAGCTGAGCATCAAATCATTGAACAACTGCATCTCAGCCACAGTAAGAGAAAAGTAACTATTACAATTTTTTCATATATTGGTACCTCTACCATTTGATGTAAGGTGGTCAGAAAAATATTTTTTACTGATCATTAATATGCTCATTAGGCTCTAAACTACAGTACATACTGCTCTTCCCATGTAATACTCAGTTCCAGTCAATTAGTTTCCAATTCATCAACAATTTAAATCAGACTTGACCTTCTCAAAGCCATTTGGTAGTGTCATTTTGAGAGGCCATTAAAGGTCAGATTTCTCTGTCCTTGTGGCTTAGTGACTTATACATGTAATACATATTTTGTTTAGGATGACAGATACAAGTGATTTAGAAATAGGCCACATTCTTTGAATTTGTTATGTGTCTTAAAGGCGCTGAATTTCATTATTGGCATTAAAAGAATCCATTTAGTACTGCACTAGTATAATTTCCCAATCGGTGCATGAACTCCACAGAAGTTGTTTTTCAGTGTATGATCTGAACAAGGTAGAAAACAATTACAAAGAGAAGCTACCAGATGAGCCCCTAAGAGAGAATGTTACAAAATCACCTTGCCTTGCTTTGTATCATGGTTCTTACTATTTCTCAATTCTCTGTATATTCAATCAGTTTGACATTGCTTACCCAAGGCACACAGAATCGACAACAAACAGAAGCTGGAAGCCACTGAGCTGCTGAAAAGCTGTCACCTTCTTGCCATTACTGAAACTTGGTGGGATGTGACTGGAGTGTGACTACTGATGGCTACAGGCTCTCCAGAAGAGACAGGTGAGGAAAGAGAGAGGCAGAGGGGTCACCCTCTACATCAGGAGGTAGACTGAGTGTGAAGAGCTGTTTCTGAAGAACAGCCATGAGAGGTCAAAAGCCTGTGGGTAAGAATCAGGGACTGAGGCAACAAACATTGAGGCAACAATGAGGAACCTTGTGGATGATTTTAAGTACAGACCCCTGATCAAAGGGACCCTATTGATGGAACCTTCTTGCTCCAGCTACAGGTGGCATCATGCTCGCAGGCTCTTGTCCTGCTGGGGCACTTCAACCATCCCAAAATCTGCTGGGAAAGCAGCATAGCAAGCTGCAGGCAAGCCAGGAGACTCTTGGAAAGCATGAGGGACACCTTCTGGAGCTAAGGAATAGGCAGCAGCCCTACCAGAGGGGATACAATCCTGGATCTGATGGGCACCAGTGTAAGTGAGCTGATCTTGAACATCAGGATTGGAGGGAGCCTGGGCTGCAGCGATCGCGCTTTGCTGGAGTCCTGAGGGATACGGGCCAGGTGAGGAACAAATCTAGGCCCCTGAGCTTTAGGAAAGCAGACTTCCAGCTCTTCAAGGAGATAGCCAATGGGATCCACTGGGAGACTTCCCTCAGGGACAAGGGAGTGGAACAGAGCTGGCAGATCTCTAAGGAAGTCTTCCACCAAGCACAAGAGCTGGCAATCCACAGGAGCAAGAAATTGGGCAAGGAAGGCAAGGGAACAGCAGGGCTGAGTAGGAAACTGCTGGTCAGACTGAAGAAAAAGAAGCAAATGGACAGGCAATTGAAGTTAGGATGGGTGGCGACCTAAGAGTAGAGAAATGAAGTATGGTTGTGTAGGGATGAGGTCAGGAAGGCCTAGGTGAAGCTGGAATTGAACCTGGCAAGGAATTGTTAAAGGTCAGGTTGGATAGGGCTCTGAGCAATCTGGTCTAGTGGAAGGTGTCCCTGTGCATTCTAGAGGGTTTGGAAACAGATGATCTTTAAGATACCTTCTAACAGAGGCCATTTTATTATTCTATGATTCTGTGTTCCATAAACAATGTCCTTGCTGCCAGTTTAATAATTGCTTCTCTGCCAAGAAACTTGATTGGAAAAAAAGCACATTAGCCTTTACATTCATATTTCAATATAAGTATACCTCAAACAAATGTAAAAGATGTAGTTTTACTTGTTGCTGCATTAGTCCTAGATGTAAGCTTGCCTTCATAAATGCAACACCATTTAGGGTAGAGACTCAAACTCAGTGTTTTTGTGTTAACAGTAATTTTGGTGGAGTGGTATCTTGAAAATAGCCACAAGTTAAAATTATGCTCTACCAGAAAAAGAAAGCATACTCATCTTTAAGTGGTATTGAGAGAAAAAAGCATAGCTGTGCCACAACTATATATTATAAACTCTGTTCTGCTCATCACTTAACTCTATTTCCTCTCATCTTAAAAAAAAAAAAGGTGTTGTTGAAATCTCTTTTTTAGATTTTTTTAGTGATGATGTAATTATTTCATAAGATTTCAGGAACTGAACTTCCCAAGCTATGAAGGTGTACTGTCAAGACTACATATATACAAAAGCTGGATCCAAAGAAAGAAGAGGATTTCAGTACAATGGCTTTGACCCTTTGTGGTAAACCTGCATGTCTAATATACAACACAGCTAAAGAAAGAGGAAGACAGTCACATTTAGCTAGGATTTGTGCCACAGCTTCTTAACTACTTGACTTAACTACTTAACTACTTAACTACCTTTGACTACTTTTTTTGTAAAAGGTTACTTTCAGATCATGCCTAGGCCCTGCTGGCAGCAAGAAGAATGCTAGCTTTTAGAAACAGATTGGGTTTTGAAGTCTTAAATTTTGCATAGCTACCTTACTGAATCACTCTGGCAATCACCATCATGTTTTAACAAGAAAGACTCAATAGTGTGAATAGTCTTCTGAGTTACAGTACAATATGATGATATTACTATGATATGAAGTACAAATGTGAATTATCCAAGGCAAATTGTTATGACTTTGGACTATAAAGGCAAGGTAATAGCACCAGAACTCAAGGCCAGACAGCTGTCAAGAAAACTGGTTAATATGTTTGTTAAGTATTTAATTTCACATTAACTGTTTTAACCATTGAAACATCCATGTCCCAGAATATGAATCTGGAGTTCACATTCATATGTAGAACAGAATATTAACCTGTAGTTAAATCCATGTAATCTGCCTAACTAAAATACATACTCATAGAGTTTGACTGTGCTCTTGAAAATTTTGCTTATGTAAACCAATTATTCTTATTGTGCAAATGGAAGGTGGTTCTCTATTCAGGAAGAAAAGAAAGTGCATCTATTTCAAGATTCACTGATAGGTTTGCCACAGGCAAATTTTAGTCATTCTGTAGCTCACAGAATAAAAAGGCACACATGGAGCATTCCCAGAATACATTATAGATACTGAAGATAAACTGCCACAATAAAGTTTATTATTTCAAAGAACAGTGTAAATAAAGCTTTTATTTTCACTATTCCAGATGGTAGCAGCATATAATTTGCACTGTTTTGACATCATGACCATATTATTCAAAATCATTCTTCTTCCTACTGAACTGAATGCAGGATTGAGAACAGTAAAATCAAAGAGACTAGGGGAGAAATTAAAATCACCATTTTGCAGCGAAGTTGGTATTCTGTACTATTATTGAAGAACCATGCATATAAAGGAATTGAAAAATAAAATCAGAGCCAATTCTAATTATACATAAAAATTAAATTGGATTTAAAAGATATAAAGCATCAGAGAAGTGACAGTTAATAAACATTATTCATACTGAAATGCTTTACAAGGCAAATTTTGGCAAATATAAGTAATTATGAACACACAATAAATTATTTTGTGGGATCCTTTGTTCAAAGCTGCTATATAGAGATGGATACTTTTTCTTAGTGGTGCAGTACATCAGTAAAGCAGGGTAATGGCTGCACTAGAATAATAGATCTCGGTATTGGTTGGGAGTTCTCTTTAATTTCACACTATTTTAGCACACAAGGAAAAGTGAATTAGACATTGATAAGATGATCAGTAAAAATGCAACACAAGAACAGCTGTCCATACCATCCCATCAAAACCTATGCATTTCAAAGTATCTTCATATACTGAAGAGATGTGCAGAGCACATTTTGATACAAAAGAAAACAAATTTGTTTAGTAGCTCTGTATGCAATTACCCTGCAAATTGCAAAGTAATGTCTATATAACAGAACACAGAGCCACTTAGACTGAATTATCATTTGTATGAATGTTGAAACAGCAATTTCACATTGCATTAAGTCAGTTAACATTCATTGTTATTAGCATTTAGCTTTAAATAAGTTCTCTGTTTTAACAAATGAATGCACTGAGCCTTTGAAATTAGATATCTTCATAAGGACATGAAAATGGAAAAAGGAATTTGCACCTTTCAGCAGTTCTCAAAATCTGCAAAATTAGACTACACATAGCAAGCTTTTCCCAAAGTGACCTGTCTCACTCATGTGTACAACGAAATACCTCTCACTCTGCTTTAATGATGACATTCTGAACAACAGGAATTAACATTTGTAGATCATCATTCATATGAAAACACAAGCCTCAAAATAAGGGTTTGTTCTGAGATTTGTACACAGGCATGTCATAGCTTAGAGCAGAGCATATCATCTGAACACCAATATGCCCAAATTTGGTTGATTGAACTTTTGTCTGTCTGTTCTGTTCATTTGGAATGTAACAGGAAATACAAAAAGCTGTGTCCCAAAAAAAATAACAAACAAACAAACAAACGAAAAACCCAAAACCCAAAAAAACCCAACCAACCAAACAAAAAAACCCCACAAAACAAAAAAACCAAAACAACAAAAAATAAACAAACAAAAAAAGGTAGGGAATCCAAGCATCCCTACCAGATGTCTCTTACCTAACACAAGGAAAGGACTCAGATTCTGAGGTAATGAAACAAAGGTAGATAATGTGGTCATTTAAGAGGTATCACATATTTATGAAAAGAAATGCTAAACCTCGGAAGCAAAGAGGATACAGCATCCTACATATTTCCATATGCAAATATTCACAAGGAAAATACTCTATATTTTGCACTGGTGAATAAAAGACAAGAAGACTGCAAAGGGTGGCAATATGAATTTCCATGATTACCATTTCTGATTTAAGGCTTAGCTTCCAGACAGGGTTAGGATTTCGATTACACTAAATCGAGGTTAAACTGGGGCTTGCCAAGAATCAAGATTAGGAAAACAAAAAAGCATGCTTGCTCTATCCAGTCAATATTTTTAACACACTAATATTTGTGCTTTTACATCCTCCTTACTTTTACTTGAAAAATAAAGGGGAAAGAGGTGCAATGCAGGCAGTGCTTGCTTTAGGCTTTACTTTTTTATATCACATATGGTGAGGTAAATAATAAGATGAGCAGCAGGTTCATATGTACACCACAGCACACTTTTCATGTTAGCAGCCTGAATATACTGACTGGTCCAGTATACATAAAAGAGTTCTTTTCCTTTTCTTCCTCTCCTTTCTACTCATTAGTATTCTGTGTTAAAATATTTATACTAGTAAATACATATGACACTTTTCTATAAATAGTTACCTCATACTCATTCTTAAGTATAAAGCAGTAAATCACCACAATCAAGTTCCAACATCTCAGTTTGAGAATGGGGTAGAAGCATCTTGTTTTCTTGCACTCAAAAGAGCAAGAGGGAAAAGAGGAAATAAGAGCAGTCTGTCAAGACCATATAGTCTGCCTCTCCTTCCTTCCTTGTCATGGCCATTTCTGTTACTGATGTTACACTGCTTTCAAGGAATTGTTTCCTCAACGCCATAATCTTCCTCAATGTTTTTTAATGCAGCCTACATAGTCTGTAGCCCAAACTGTCAACAATAACCTATACTAACTGCATTAATGTCACAGCTGGGGAATTTAAGAACCTGACAAAGCAACTTGTCAAAACCATTAACTTTATTGAAGTATTGTTTTTAAAGGAGAACAACACTATTTTGTGCATTTCTAGCTTGGCATAAAATTTGTACATTTTAGAAAGAGAAAGGGGATATTCTCACTTTGATATGTGGTTAGATAGATGCCCCAAGAGACCTACTGTTTAGCTCCCTAAAAGAAAAGAATGAGGAATAAGGGTTATGAAATTGTATTCCTTAAGTTTTAACAAAGGATATTTCATTCAGGATGTTAAAAGCCCTTTTGGTGCAGTGAATTAAACAGTAAGGTAGTATCTATGCATTTCAACTGCTTTTCTGGTGCCCAGCACAACAATGCACCTGTACAGATGTAACAATTTGAATGTTATTTCATCATTTCAATAAACAGCAAACATAAGTGTGAAAAAAAACCCAAGAGAAGTCCTATTACTGCTGAAGAGATGGAGAAAAAAGAGATATGTTGTCAGAACAGAAGATGAACTTTGGAAAAATGCAAAGAAGATATCCCTTGTAATTCAGTATTATTCAGTGTTGTACTAATGTTACTCATACAAAATATGAACAAAATATGAAAAAGAATTATGTTTTTCTACATCCAATGCTGCATTCATCTTCATTGGTCTGAAGAGCATGCTCAAAACATACATAATGCTTACATAATTACAGATAGTAACTGTGAAAAAGCAACAGACACAGTACCTTCCGATTTGTATATTTTCTTTGCTTGTTTTATTTTAAGTCTTTCCACCACTATGAACACGTGTCTATCAATCAAGAAAATGCTGGAAGATGTAAGACACAAAAGCAATGCCTTGTATCATGTACTCCTAAGATATATAAGCAAAAGACAGAATCCAAAGTACAGGCAGAAGTTAAAACACATGGCATCTTTGAAACTGCATTAACCTTTAACAGTAGGAAGAAAGTAATTCCTTTATGAGTAGAAGGTGAAGTTCTTTTCTGATTGCTTGGCTGTGCAGGGAGTGGGTGTGCTTTAGACTTCATTCTTCGTATGCTTGATAAGAGGGAGGAATCCCTCTCACTACCTGTGTGTGTCACCACTTCTGGCAACATTCCTTTTCACAGATACTGAGAAGATGCCTATCTTCTAACAGGGATCTGTTAGCAGAGAAGAACAAGTGTAGGAGAAGGAAGAGAAGGGAGTAAATATGAATTGCTTTTTTGTTTGGGTGAGTTTGTTTGGTGAATTTCACCACAAAATAAGTTCTTTGTCCAGACAAGGATGCTACAGGGGGAAAACACCATTGACTTCTGGTCTAGAAGGATACAGAAGAGCTTTCTCTATAGCAGAGGACACACACTGCTTAAAATCCAGCTTTTCACAGTCCTCTGGCAAGTTGAATAACCACTGCTGATAAAAAACCTCTAATGAGCATGGAGTCACACAGAACTTCACATTAACACTTTATAGTATACACACGGCTAAGGCAGTCCACATTTCAAGGTTTTCATCTCATAAAGACTCAAAGATTCATGACATCCAAGGTTCATTTTGCCACCCAAACTCAATGTTTAGAACTGTGGCCTGTGACTTTGGCTCTTACCTGAAATTCTGCAGCTGCCCTAAGATGAAGTGGGAATAGTCTGTGATTGAACATGCTTCACGATATATATATATATAATAGTGAGTGCTGCTATTAGAAATGATAGATAATGTACTCTGAGTTATTGTGTGAAAGCAAATGTTCAACACCCCAGCATGCCCTGAAGCATGGCAGAGGCCCTGCCTTGAGCTTGCACAGAGGTGACGCAAGACAGCACTCGCTCTCATCTGCTGGGAGCTTGCTCCTGTCCTATGCTCCTCCAACACATTTTTCACAATAATATTCACATGGCCATGAAAAAGGTGTTGTGGATCACTGTGAGCTGAATGGAACATACTCAAGCAGGCTTTCTGGAAGACTGAGGGAGAGATTACTTTTTACATGACACTTTCACATTTGTCTAGAAACAACAGCTAATATTTCTCATGGAACTGTAAATGAGGAGTGATGTGGGAATTCATAAGATGTTGAACACAGAACAATACCAGATTTACTCAACTTTGCTATAACTCTTGCTACAACTTACTTGACTAATTCCACCACAATTTATATTGTCAGTAATTTGAAAAAGGATCTTGGCCACATAGGATGTGGTTTATTTTAAAAACTGTTTTATGTGCTGAGATCAAGGTTCACACCTCTAAGCACATCATAATTATTTTACTACTTTTTCATTATTTTAAATAATTATGAAATTCAGTGCTACCTCTAAAAAAGGTAATGAAATTAAAATCCACAACAAGCAGTGTAAATTGAAATTTTTTAGTCTAGAGTCTAAGTAAATATATTTAGATTACAAATAAAATGTGGTCCATATTTAATATTTTTAAACATTTGCATAGTAAATATTAAACTGATTTTATGTATAGTATAGGCAAACCTTTTGTTTTCACAGTTTGTTTAATTTCCTCACCAACTTCTATCCATCTAATCAAAGACCATCAACCATTCCTTATCTTTTTAAATTACGAGCCTTGGTTGTTTCCGTTTGGTTTTGCTTTGGCTTGTTCTGATTTTTTGTAGAAGAAATTTCTGCAAATTAAAATGATAATTAGTTAACAAAAACCAGTGATGCTTTAGTTTTGGTGGAATACTTCACTGGCATGTACATAAAAAAACAACTGTTCAGCGTAGCTGGAAGTCATGGACCTCAGTGATGCCTGGGATAATATTTGAATAGTCCAGTGTGATTGCCAGAAGGGCAAGAGACATCATGTCAGGTGGGGCAGGGGCAGGTAGGGGAAGAGGAACAGAAAGAATAGAAGAAAGTTTCATTTATGTCAGTTACTTGCAAATTCATCACAAACTGTTTTGTGAAGAATAGTTAATGAAGTCAAACAGCTGTGGAGAGCCAGCTCCTGCCTTTGAGCAGACATAGCATGACAGAGTAAGCTTAGCATAGCATTGTATATGTCAAGTACATCAAAACCAGTGTAACCACAGAAAACCTCCACACCAACTCTGTCAACAGACCTAACATCTGATAAGTTGCAGGAAGAGGTACAAATGAAGAAAACAGAATGCCTGATAACAGAAGGTGTGGATGTGTCCCGTGGTGAATTAAAACTCAGTGGAAGGCTCTACACTACAAAGTAATGCAAGCAATTCACTGTGAGGGCCAGGGTACACTTTCAATAATAGAACTGTTTCTCTTTGGATTTATTAATAGTAACATCTGTCATCCATTTTACAACAATATAAAACTCATGTCTTTTAGAGAAAAGAGATAGAACTATTTTTCCTGTAGGCTGGAGAGGTAGGCATGAAGATTTTTATATGTACTCTTTAGAAGCAATTGCAAACAGGTAAGATGTTACAGTAATTGAGAAATAATTTATACCACTAAACAAATACATAGCAGTAAATCTCAGACCACACGAAAGTATTTCAGTATTTCAATATTTTTTGTACCTGAAGAAGACTTAAAAATCAGTGTATGCTAAATAACTTTCTGCTTTTATTTCATTATGGCATTCTACTTCGAGTATTTGAGTATGTATCACTTTAAGTGATACAATACAAGCTGTTCCATTACATGAAATGTAAGAGGGGTTCTAAAAAGAAGGGTTGGTTGTTTTTGCCTTTTCTATAACTTCCAGATCCTTTGGCAAATGAGGAAAGTATTTTCCTAATATATAGGTAGCTTTTTGTGTGTGTGTTCTTTCTTTAAATATTGTGCTTCTGGAAAAGTTTTGTCTAAACTATTTATTCTGGTGCATACTGATGTTCATCCTTTCTGATTTTTAACCTTTTATATAACACATTTAAGCCCTCATGACCTATTGCAGGTGTATGTCTATAAACACTTTTATCTCCAAAGCCCTACTCTAACATCTTATTGTCCTTTAAAAACCAAATAACAACTCCAAAGACTACTAGCAAGGACTTTGAGAAAAAATAATCTCTTGTATTTTGGTCCTAAAGTGTTTATGCTTCTCTATTATCAGTTAGGCCAACATTTTCTAATTCTCTAACTCTTTGGCATTTAGCAGCTGGCTTTCCACGAAAGTCGACATCATGGAGATGACAACTGCAGAAACATGACAAAGTTCTTGCCTGAACACACTGAAAATCTCCCTCTGCACTAAAAAGTCTGAAAGATCTTGGGAATTATCAGCAGGTACCTCACAAATCTCCATGTGTGTTGCTGATCATACTTTGCAGCTCAGACAGGAAGACTATGTGAGCTTCTATTACTAACTTAATTACTCAAAAGAGAAACAAAACAATGTTTTTACAAGATAATGTCCTGCTGAGGCCTTCAAAAACTGACAACAAACATACTTAAATGTTCCTAAAACATACTTAAATGTTTCTACCTGTTTTAAAGAAGCTTAACAGAAATAATTTCTCACAAATAAAAATCTAAAAAAACTCCCAAAAAAATTAATGACTACCACACATAGCACTCTTACGTTATGCTTGAATTCGGACAAAGCATTTTTTTCCAGAAAAGGAGATAAAAATTATTTAGAAAATATCTTATTCGACACAAAACCCAACAATGTAACTAACTATGAGCTGTAAGCTTCCTGATTCAAACTTAATATAGGACATAGAAACTACCAAGGGTTTAAAAGTTAGGATATACCACCTTCAACTTTGGGGACAATTTTTCTAATGATTCTCCTCAGGTAAAAGTGTATATCCATTATACATCAGGAAAACATGTAGTAAGACTGAATTAGCTGATGCATAACATATGCAAGGCCAATGTGTAACAGCGTAAATTATGTGATTTCTTCTGGGTATGTCAGATTAGCTATAGAAGGTTTCTGAGATCTTATTCTTTCCTATCTTTTTCACTACAGGGTAAAAGTTCTTCCCAATTAAGGTAAAAAAATTAAATAGGTATTGTTTATGTAACATGATTTTGTGAAGTGTTTCAGAAAGCAGACTTTTCATTATAGTGAAAAATGGATACAGTTTGATCTTTATAGCTCCATAAAATTAGATTTTTAAAAATTTCATAATTAATTTCTTATTTCCTACAATATTTAGTAATACTCAATCCACTGCATTTTGATCATTCAAAAATCCATTTCAACATTCTGTAACATCATATAATAATACAAATTATGGAAAAAATCCTCCGTATTTCCTAAATCTAGGTATTCTGTTCAAAATAATCATATGCAGAAAATTATTTCTTGATTATCTTCCAATGGATTTAAAAGTTTTTCATTACATAATTTGTCTAACTTAAAGATACTGAGTAGTCTTATTGAGGAAACTGATTGTAATGGAACGATTTACATACTTAAGCATGTTGCCAAAACAACTGTCACATTTTCTAAATTCATTGCCATTTCATTTCATAAATTATTGCACCTCATTTTTTCTTCCTACTCCAAAGCAAACCAGATCATTTACAAATTTTCGCACACACGTGACGAATATTACATTCTCTGTAACTGCAGTCAACTTGCATGCATATCACTTCTCTGCCTGAGAGCCATAAAGTGCTGTTTAGATTTTATGCTGAGCAAAATGAAAATTTAGACATGCATCATCAAGAATACTTCATTTTACCATGATACTAGGAATAGATCTTATGCTAAGCAAAGACAGCATTGCAGAGATATAAAAGATTATTTTCTGATATCACGGAAAGAACAAGGAAACCACTTAGCATTTGTTCTTATCATAGCCCTCAAACTTCTTAGGGCCTGAACAGGCAGTCTCTTTAATGCAAACAACACTGAAAATTAGTTACTAGAAAACCAAGATAAAAGAGCAAACAGTAAATTTCCAAGTTGCCATTTTGGCAATGCAGGTGAACTAACATACACACATGCAATAACTGATTAAATGTTCCAGGGTACTTTATCACCACTCATGGCTAATGACTATGTTTTAGACCACAACAGGATGCTGAGGCAAACAGCACCGAGCTTTTAGCACTGTACCAAAGTACTGAGTATTAGCTAAATAGTAAAATTACCAATTACCACTACTGCTTGTTTTAGCAGCTACATGTTGATTGGCCTACTATTTAGAGGTTATAAGACTGAAAGCTCACAGCTGGAGGTTGTAGAGAAGTAGGGGAACAACTACATTCTCAGGCAGTATGAGATGTTTGTTTAATAATTATTACAATAAAGCACGTATGTTTTCTACTCTCTTGATATGTATATAATACTAATTAACAAGAGAAGAAGCAAGAAAAAGAATAGATGCTATAAAACCTGGAATTCATATTTAGCATGTGTGTTGCAGGCAAAACCAGGACAGTATCCCACAGAATGATCTAGAAACTGGGTAGCACCTTTGTTAGTATTATCAGCAGTGCTGAACAGAGACATTCATTTTATATAGATTTTATTTTACTGTATCCTTAGCATTCTACGTGATTTCTGTTATTCCATCTGCACACAAGTTTATGTTGTTATAGTAAGGTTCTGGTTTGCCTTTCTACATGTTTGTCTACCAGTAGTGTAACAAGCTATGTTTATTTCCTTACGACTATGGAGATGAATGCTCAGAAGATACTTATCGAGTTTTAAGCTTTGATCTTCCTGGAATTTTTACTCTAGAGACAAGTACCTTTTAAAACCTTTCTTCCTTTTATTTTCCCTCCCAATTTTCTTTCAGCAGAGGAGTCTTTCAGCCAGTGTTTAGACTTCTGTTCAAAGCCACATCCCTAGAGAGTTGTAACTATTTGTCAATCTCCCAAAAGCAAAGACAAGAATTTAAAGTACTCCTTTCATTTTAGCTGCAAAATTAACTCCTTGTTGCCCTCCTGTTGTTAAATTAATTTAAAATTGCTGGTGCTCTCAGCTGGTTAACTGCCTAGAGCCACGGTGTCTGTAAGGCAGAGCTGGTGCAAACAGTGCTGGGGCAGTACATCTCCCATTCAGCCACACAGAGCTGGCACACACTTCATGCCAGAGCATTCCAGGGAAGGGTCTGAAGTCAGTCCGTGCACTGCCCATGGCTAACACCAGAGGAAATTAAAATTTAGGAAGATTTTATTGCAGGTTATGAAGTTATGGTGTGGATGGATTGCTTTATCTCCAATATGACAGCTGTCCCAGCTCTGGTATTGCTTTATCATGTCAGAGAAACACTTTACTTGCAGCATTTAGTACTAGAAGACCAGTAAATAAGATTTGGTGGTAACAATACTATTCCTGAGTGTGATAATTTACATTTCCAATTCTTAGCCTACCATTTATGATGAAACTCCCACCTCTGAAGTTGTTTAAGAGATGTTTGAGTGTGTACTTCTTTGCAAGATGTAGGTACAGAAATGATGACTCATTGCTTTCTGCCTTTTGTAATATGCTTTTCATATGGAAAGGGACAGCTAAGTTCACTCAAAATTTGGTGGGAGTGTGTCAGCCTGCTGCAATATACAGGGTAAAAGACTGTAACACTAAAAGACAGGGTAACACTCTCAGAAGAATTTTAGCATGCAATTCTGAAAGAAGAAATTATAGAGATGTAACATCTGCAATATGACTATGCATGTGAGATATTTGCACTCAGACTCAAAACAGCATAATGATCACATCTGCATGCAAATTCCAAAATTTAAATGTGATGAAGACATATGTGGTACTTAAAAACTGAAAAACAAGCCTCAGTTTCTTTCTGTGCAGTGAATGCAATAATCACTCCACAGATATTAACAGTCATTTCAAGCTTTTCATATTAACTAATGCCATATTTTATTCTGTTTTTTTTTTCTTCACTTAAAAGAAAAATCTAGCTCATACTAGAATATTAAGAGCAAAAGATGGCTTATATTTCTTTTTGTATTCCAATGAAACTACTAAGTGCCAAGCAGTCACATTTTATTTCAGGGATTATTAACTAACAATTTTGTTCATTAAGTTTGTTCATGTTAAGGTCGAGTCACAGAAATGAAAAAATCCTTAAATCCTATTCTACCATTTCTAGAATTATTTCTTAACTTAATGTTCACTCAAGTGAGCATCAAATCTTGTGGCAAATGCAAAATATTTTTAAAAATATACTAATGTTTGGCTACATCTAGGCACAGATTCCAGCTTGTGAACTTGAAACCCACAGATGACTAGAATAAAGAAAAGCATACAATACTCTAAATTCCTATAGAGGATTCTACAGAGGCCTTAGTAAATACTTTTAGAATGATAGTAATTCATTTTGGCTAATGGCTAACTCATTTTACTTTTTTTATCATTTCCACAGAGAAATGGGTTATTCTTAAAACGAATCAGAGATTTTCAAAAAAACATAGAAAGTAAAAATCTTATCCTAGAAACATATTTGAGGCTGCCTTCAAAGAGTCAATAATACACTTCTATATTTTAGTTTATTTATGTTTATTATACATTTTAATGTTTATTATACATTTTGTATAATGTTTATTTTTTGTATAATGATTATGTTTATTATACATTTTGTACTGAAAAAATATATACATTAGAAAGAAGAGGCTTCTCTACAAGGCACACAGCCAGGATATTCAAACTTAAATACATACCAGCTTCATGTGTTCTGCTGTTGTGATACAAGTAAGGAACAAGTCACTGAATGATGCTGGATTTGGGAAACAATATTCAGATTATATAACATAATTTGATCTTCTCATCAGCATAGGTCTGAGACAAGGATGTCTGCTTCTGTATTTCTTATACTAAGTAGTGTCTTTAGAAGTTCTGTAGACTTCTATGGGACTATTTTAAAGTCTGATACCTCTTAGAAAATACTATTTTAATAAGCAGATGACCAATAATGAATCATACCCTGATATAAGTTTAAAAACAGTGGGTACAATTCTGCAACACAATCTCAATTTGTAGCAAAAGACAGTTTGTACACTATGCAATGCTCCTAGAATCTAGCTAACAGCTCTGTGGTTCATTTCCACAGCCAGCTGGTCTTTCACAAAATATGATTCCATGTTCTCTGTGTAGTTATTACTCATATGCATGGAATAAATCTGTTATGCCCAGAGTTTTTATTCAAATCACCACTCAGTACCTCTCAACAATATTCTCTTTCAAAATAACAATGGACAGAAGGGTTGAGGAACCTCAGTTTGTCCCGAGATACAGACACTGACCAATAAAGGCAATGCAATTGGAAAGTAAGAACCCTTGAATTTCTCAGCTCTCCCTAACTCCTTCTCAGTGCTTGGTAATTCTTGAGATACCAGTACTCACATAGCCCAACTGCTGTAAAGCCCTCTACTCTTCTTTATGGTTCACTCAATCAGACACCACACCACCAGTCTGGAAGTAAGTTACCCATTCTCAGAGATGTTACAAAATGCGTTTCAGCGACTCATGTTGCCAAATTTACCATAAGCCTTCTGGCATATGGATTTCAGAGGTAGCCCCACATCCACATGGTCAAAGGTAATATAATTTCACTGTGATAATGCTTATTGCTCAAAAGAAGCTTGCTGCTCAAAAGAAGCACGTATGTCTTGTGGTCTGGCTACAATATCAATGTTTTGCTTCCTGCTGGGTGTAGGAAAGACACCTCTGCTGGGGAAGGAGGGGAACTGCCCAAGACTGATTTTGCAAAATTTTTAAATAGCTCCAACCTTTGGTTAAGTTCAATACATGTCTTTATTCTCCAGTAATATGTCATTCTTGCTTTTGAAGGAATTTCAGTAGAAAAACTCTGAATTGAGTTCTAAGGTTTTTAAGGGTCAGCACTTCACATTTTATACTGAAGATCCTGTTTTGACGGCCATTTCACTGTTTCTTTCTATATACATACAGGTTTGTGTAATAAAACATCTTCTAACCAAGAACCTCTACGGAACACAGTATGGTGCATCTCATCCCTCTGAAAAGAAATCAAAAATAATCCCAAGTTTTCATTAATTTAGAAAATAATCTAATGATGTTGAGGACTGCAATTTTGAGCAGAAGAAAGCAGCAAACAAACTTATTCACAAGAATAAATAAAACAAGCCAGTGTTAAGGTTTCCCTTCTCTTTATTTATTATCCCATGCACAGAATAATTAATTGGTAATATTCTTCCAGTTTTATAATAACACAGTATTTCAAAACTGAAGACATTTATTACAACATCTGTGCAGTGTCTAGATCAGCACATTTAACCTCTTTGATTATGTCTTTAGTAGAACTTCTCTTCATCTTTAATTATCAGTATTACTCATCCTCTGCTGATTCTTTAGCAGACTTTGTGAATTTAGTCAGAAACACTACGTTCCCCTGTAGGATTAAATTTAAGCACATTCTGATTTTATCCTTACTACAGTTCAAGCTAATATCACTACTCACAATGGTGATCATGATTTTTAAGTTTGAAAATGCTACAAAAGCTGTGTATCATGTTTTATGATCAGCTGTTTTAAGAGATTGTAAGACCTTCAAATTCAATCCAGAATCTGTGGCTATACCAATAGGCACAATACAGAGAGAAGGGATGTTACTATAAAGAATCTACTACAAAATCAGAATTTACTATAAAACTTAGGGTCTACTATAAAATTAGAATGTTTTGTCAGTAACAATGAAAATAAAATATTTTGGTATTCACAGACAAAATACTTAAAGGTACTTCACCTCTCCACAAGGCAACCATATACTTTGTTACATATTTGCATAAAAGGTTTTACAAATTGATTTTCATATAAGAGATTTTAAATTACTTGTCTGCATTTTTTGTTGAGTAGATGAAAGAGATTTTCTATCTCTAGCTTCTGAAAAGAAGAGAATAAAATGGCAGCTGTTAGGAAATTATGCAGAAGGAATACAGCAGGGTTCCTCCATAACCATGGGTGACCTGAAGAAAATCTGTCAGGACAGATTTGTTTTTCTATTTTTCCTATGAGAAGCTACATTACAAAAAGTACACCAAAATCTTCACATGGATTATTTCTATGTTATAATAATGGTGAGAAAGTCAAGTAAAAGTTTATAGTGGACTTTCTTCACGAAAGAAAATGAGTGGTGGATTTTTCAGCTACACAGAAAATCATCAGGTCACAGAGTGTATTTGCTTTCTGTGTTGCTCGGGGAATACCAAATCAAATCTCTTTTTTATTGCAAGATGCTGAAAAGGTAAATACAGCTCAGAAAATAACACCAAAATTTAGGAAACACCTGGGTAAAGTAATTCATTGTGCAAGCTTGGAAGATTAATGTTAGGGCTCTCTTAGAAGACAGTTGGAAATAAATAGCAGTTCGGAGGAAGGAGGATGAGCACAAAAGTAGGGCAGGTGTGGAAGAACGGAGTCTTTCAGTCAGTCATAAGCAACATCAAAAAGTACCTTTAAGTGAAGAAACATGGTCTTCTTACCAAGTCTAATTTAATTCAAGGCAGANTATATATATATGAAGTACAACATAATCAGTATTTACTCAGTGGTACTATATATAAGAAAGGCTTAAATACGGGCAATAAATGATAAATTCTTTCCAAACTGCAGATGCCTGGACAGATTCAGGAATTGTCTACCCTTGGAGCTGATAAATGTGATTGATCTGCATAAACAGGCCCTAAATTTCATTTTAATGTTTCAAGGTATTCTGTGATTTTGAGTCAAAATATGCACACTCCTAATATATCTGTAGCTGACACCAACTCTCCCCTCCTCACCCCCAAATCTTCTTTTAAATCACCTTTTGAAAGGGTTTCATGAATTTATTTTTTTAGTCTAGGGATTTACTTTCATTTAGATAATTACTTTTGCATTGTGCTAATGAGTACTTATAATAGCACGTAACAATGTGAGCAACTTGGTGGTCAGTTGATTTCAATTCTGATGTCATATAATGCTTTCTGGGCCATGAAACTGGATGTTTATATGCCTGAGTGTTTCATATCTAGATTAATAGCTGCATTTTCCCTAGCAGCTTCTATCTATCCCATTGTCAAGGTTTTGTGGCAAGAACAGTATCATCATATAGACTTGTAGAGCGTCCAGCACAATGGTGCTTCAATTTTGATTGGACACAATTGTATTGTAATACAAATACAGTATTTGTTGATTGAAAGATTAGATAAATATATGAGAGCTAAAGAGACCATATTATTCTCTACAGAGATTTTGAATCTACTGTTCTATTATTTTAAAAAAAACCTGAGTGCTATTCGTGACAATGGAACATTTTCATTCATTCCACAGTGGAGCAAATGCAAAATAATGACTTAATATATGGTAAGAATATGGCCAGTGAGAATAGGTCTATTTTGGTAAATAAATTACTTTGAGCTATCATACGCCCCAAAGTAAATCGACAGCTGCAATAGTTTTCAGTAAGCCATTAGTGTGCAAACATAAAATGATGTACTTTTGCAGAGACAAAAGGCTGGTACAACAGCCAAACCAGCTGATTTGTTAAAATTCAAGACCTTATGCAGACTGCTAGAAAAACCATTTAACTTTTTAACTTTACCTTTCAAACAGAGAGATGAGAATCTGACACATTTTAAATGGCTATTTCTGTGCTGTCAGTCAGAGCAGGCCAAGAGATGAACACTGTAACTGCAAGTTATTGTGAACTTGCCAAATTTAGGCATAGAAATTTGACTGCTACAGTACTCTAAGATTGAGATTACAGAAATACAAGAAAGAAAAGAAAAAATCAGGAAAATAAAGACATCAGTGATCAAACAACAGGTCATAAAAAACCAAAATGTATCTGTCGTTTTATCCTTTCATTTGTTTTCCCTATGAATGATTAAATAAACCACAATTATCTATTGAACAACGGCCTTCAAAGCAAGAAAATGAAAATCATCAACACTTGCCTTCAATAGCCTAATGGTCTTTTTCATGTTTCATGTCTTGTCTTAGAAAAACTAAAGTAATTATTACAGCCAAGAAGCACTGCTTTTCAGCAGGGTGAGATGCAGAATATTTTTATTAAAAGGAGAATTATATCGCAATAATATCTTGTCTATTTGTTTTGAGAAGTGTCCTTGGAGATCAGAAGATGGAATTTCAATTAGATTACACTTTTGATATTCTGTAGACATAATCAAATGTAGCTGACTTTCATTTGGAAAGAAAATTTTCTTTCATGTACAGATTTGAAAATATTGATGTTCATACATAATGAAAAAAACCTGGCAATGGGAAACCAACCAACTAGGTCAATAATCTGCTTTATTTAGGATTCTTCCCAATGATCCATTTTAACTTTTTTTTTCTTTTCCACATTATTTCTATTCTTGACCTATGACCCCACATATATTCTGTACTCCTTCATACTTCCACAGCCTGAATCTTAGTGATGCATATCCCCTGTGTTTTCTATCATGACTGCTATTACATTTTTCAAATTAATGAACACTGAGTGTATAAGCATCTTTAACTAGCAACAAACTCAATTCTGTTTTGGCTGATGTACTTTGTTGCAACTTCACAGCTCATATGACAGGAGAATTTTAAAAGGAAAGGTTAGACAAGGAATACTGCTGCATTTTCATTGTCTAATAACTGTTGACTCTTTTGCTTCTATTTAATTTGCCTTAGAATAATTAAACACTGAAATGTCTTTTTAGAGTGCCATTATGAAGGGGCTGCTTAACTAAAGACTTAGATTTAGGTTTAATTCTAAAACAGAAGGTACATATTATGATGGAAGTATGAATCACAATATTGACACTGAACTCTCATTAATATGAGTTCTGATTAATAAAAATTATCCAAAAATAATTAAAACAAAAAAAATTGCTATTTTGAAGTCAGAGTATAAAAACAGCTCATCTGTAATATAGGTCTGCCTGTTATCACCATCCCATTTAATTCTTGAATAGTAAGTTCCTGTAAGTTCTTACATAGGTTTCACCCTTCTTCCTTCCTTGAAAAGCTAACACCTCATATGAATTTCATCACTTTGTTCATTCTTTGTGTGTGTTATGTTTTCTGCTTTAGCTAGTTAAACAAAAAGTTATTTCTGACCCATGAATTAGCCTTTCAAAATTTGTATGTTTGGCATAAAATTTAGTGGAGTTAAAATGGACACTAATATATTTGGGAAAACTTTGCATTTACTTTTAATTCTTTTAGTTACAAGTTCATATACAGTTCAGTCTGATACATCAGCTGCTAAACTGGTTTTTCTTTCACCCCTATCCTAAGTGTTACTTAAAATACTAGGCAACTAAGAGTTTCAGAAAATCTTCAGTTCTAGGTGGTGCAGTTATAGCTGAAGAACTGACAACACAGTAAATCCAAACATTGGTAGGGTCAAAGTAACATGGAGTTTGGATGACTATTAAAAAAGAAAATAAGAATTGTTAATAATAACACAAGTATATCCATAATAATACTGGTTTTAGTATTTTAGCATTTAGTATTTTAGTAGCTGTTATTATTATTTGTTCAGCAACACAGATATAACTGGTGATGTGTTGAGTTGTACAGTGTAACCAAACAACTCTTCCCTCTGCAGATGGGCATTGAGACAGTACATTCCTTGATTTATCTTGAGAAAAAAAACCCCGTACGTTATAGCTTTCCTTTTATTGAAGTGGACTGTATATAACACCATCACTAAATACCACTCAGAGATCTGTTATGGGACTTAATTTACAACTGAATGATCTCTGAGAAATGTGGTAACACCTGAGGCAACAAAAGCAGTACAGGACAGGTTTCAAAGCCACAACTAGTACATTTCTAAACTTCTGCCAGTTTATCACAGAAAAAATCACATCCTAACATGGAGACCTCTAAGCAGAAAATTCCCTGATAGAATTCTTTAAAAATGGCTGAGTTTTTTTGCTAATCATATGTTTCAAATGTAAATCTATAGTTATACATACAATGTTTGTAGAGAATGTTTAATGTTAATTTGGATAATGGTCTCTACAACATTCCGCAAAGAAACAGCATAATATATTGATTTATTTTCTCTTGTTACATGTCAATATCAAGAGACCCATGTGGAAAGCAGATAAAAGGTCACAGAACCATTCTCACTTCTCAGTAGTTTTCATTAGCCATGAAGTAATGTTTTCATTTTCATTCAGGTAACTGATGAATAGCCTAGGACCACCCAGATCCTTGTAAGATTTGTCAGTGAGCCAACAGAAGCAGCAGCAGTGATGACCGAGGTTAAGTTCAGGGGTGACTGTTGCATTGTGCTGTACAGAGGAATGCCTGAGCTCAGGGACACCTGATCAGCATCCCAGAGCCCTGGAAGACCTGGGAGCTCTTGCAAGCCAAACAGGAATGGAGGGGATTTTGTCAGGAGCATCCACAGGAGATTAAAACAGCTCCATGAAGTGCTCCAGCAGTGCGGTGAACAGAGCAGGCACACAGGGAGTGGCATGGCAGAAAGGTGTGACAGGGTAGTTTACATGGATGTTCATAAAGGTAGGAGGGAGGGAGGGAGGGAGGGAGTGCATTGAGAGAGGAGATTGGGAAGTAGTGAAAAACGAAACAAAAAGCAAAACTCAAAAGCAACAAAAGAGGAAAGGGACAAATAAAAGAAAAGGGCCTTCTTCAAAGCCAGCTGTTTTCCCCCAGAAATGTTTTGTAGCTGTGCAGGCTAACGAGGCAACACAGCACACACCCGGAAGAACAGCCAGAGCTAATTGGAGCAGCCAACCTGCTCCAGAAATAAGGCAATTAACCACCAGTTCAACCAAGAAAAGGTGGTGTGTGGTAGTAGTGTAGTTACTCAGACCACAGGACTTGATTTGGCAAGCCTGGTCTACTGAGGTTGATGGCGTCCATTTGACAAAGAAGCACAATCTTTGGTCCAGGACTTGCCAGATTCCTGAAGGGGGCTTAAATTTGATTTGTCAATGGAAGGGGGCACCTATCCTTCCCAACCCTGCCAGCTGGATGCAAACACCTGACGTGGATGCCTAAAGGAGTACAAAGGCATTCCAGATCCTTCAGTCAGTAAGCCAACTTTCTCCAGGCCCAGCTCAGATGCCTATACACAAATTCTGTGGGAAATGGATTTGTAGAAAGCTTTCAGGGTTTGACAGAAGGCTCTCACAGTATTGATCTGTATGTAAACTTTGAAATAAGAAATGCTGACTTAGAAATGCTATGGAATAGGACAGATATTGCCGAGAGAGAAATGGTGTTAGAAAAAAAGTTTCAAAGGATGGCTTTGTAAACAAGACTAGGTATCTTAGAGAAACTCCTTAGAGTTTCTTAGAGAGTAACTTAGAGTAACATAGAGAAACTTAGAGAAACTTAGAGAAACATAGAACTATGAAAGATGTATTGTAAGAGCACCTACGAGGGGTAGTTTCAGATGATTGGCTTTAAAGTATCTACAGCCTGGTGTGGTAAAAAGCTGATATGCTAAGAAACACTTACAGTGTCTTGTAATTAGGAAATAGTCAGCTTCTGATTGTAATAGCATGAATTGTAACATCTGTATTGTCTCACCCTTCATATGAGACTGAAAAATAGAATAAAAATTTTTTGGAACGTGTCTCAGTTGCCCCATCTCTGGGTCAAAAAAGAACAAAAATCTGACAAAATGCACATAATATGGGGAGGAACATGTGCATACCTGCATGGATATGATATCATTGGCATTAGAGAGATGTGGTGGGATGGCTCCTATGACTGGAGCAATGGAATGGAAGGCTTAAGTCTTTTTAGGAAAAAACAGGCAGTGACATGAGGGGCTCTCTATGTCAGTGACCAGCTGGAGAGTATGAAACTCTGGCTGGGGAATGATGAGACAGCTGAGAGTTTGTGGGTCAAAAGTAAAGGGAGGGCATAGGCCGGGGATGTTATAGTCGGCCACCTGACCAGGAGGATGATGTGGATGAAGGCCCTTACAGGCAGAGAGGAGCGGCCCCATGCTCACAAGCCCTGATCCTCACGGGGGATTTTAAACCACTCTGGTATCTGTTGGAGGGACCACATGACAGAGCACAAGCCATTCCAGAGGTTCCTTGAATATACCAACGACAACTTCCTTACAAAGTGATTGAAGAGCCAACAAGGAGAGGTGTCATGCTGGATGTTGAACCCACTGAGCGGAAGGAGCTGGTGCAATACAGCGCTCAAGGCAGCTTTGGCTGCAGTGACCACGGGAGGGTGGCGTTTGAGATCCTCAGGGCGGAGAGGAGGACATGCACTCCAAGCTCTGCCCTGGACTTTAGGAGAGCAAACTTTGGCCTCTTCAAGGACCTAACCAGTAGAGTCCCATGAGATAGAGCCTTAGAGGGCAGAGCGGGACAAGAATGCTGACTGATATTCAAGGATCACATCCTCCAAGCTCAAGAGAGATGCATCCTGATAAGAAGGAAATTGGACAAAAATTCCAAGAAGCCTCCATGCCATGGATGAATAAGAAGCTGCCAAGCAAAGTCAGGGCAAGAAATGAAGTTTTTAGGAAGTGGAAATGGAGAGAGGCGGCCTCAGAGGAATACCAGAAAATTGTGTGGAAAGCTAGGGATTAGGTTAGGGAAACCAAGGCCCCATTAGAATTGAGTCTGGCCATGGGTATCAAGGACAACAGGAAGGACTCCTACAGATATATTGCAGAGAAAAGGAAGACCAGGGATAATTTGGAATCTCACCAAAAGGAAACAAGAGACCAAGCTACCATAGACAAAGAGAAGGCTGAGATTCTCAATGACTTCTGTGCCGCAGCACTCAACGGCAAGTGCTCCAGCCATGCTGGCCAAGATGAGAAAGAGACTGGGAGAATGTAGAGTCCACTGTAGGAGATCAGGCTCACGACCATCTAAGGAACTTGAGTGTGCAGAAGTCTGTGGGACCTGATGAGATTGATCTGTGCATCCTGAGCTAGCTGGCAGATGAAGTTACTGAGACGCTATCCATCATTTTTGAAAAAGTAGCAGTGAAATTCCAATGACTTTTGAAAAAGGGAAATATAACCCCCACTTTTAAAAAGAAGAAAGGGGAAGAGCCAAGGAACAACAGATCAGTCAGTCTCACATATGTTTGAGAAAAGACCATGGAGACATTTCTCCTGGAAACAGTGCTAAGGCACATGGAAAAACAAAGAGGTGATTGGTAACATGAACCAGCATGAGCCAACATGAAAGGGGAAAGCCAACATTACAAAGGGGAAGTCACCCTGA
>VXAX01000431.1:57612-146489 GCA_013399835.1 Leptocoma aspasia | reverse complement strand
GTGCCCTTCCCGGGCCGCGTGCCCTTCCCGGGCCGTGTGTGCTGCAGCCCTTCCCGGGCTGTGTGTGCCCTTCCCGGGCCGTGTGTGCCCTTCCCGGGCCGTGTGTGCCCTTCCCGGGCCGCGTGCCCTTCCCGGGCTGTGTGTGCCGCAGCCCTTCCCGGGCCGCGTGCCACAGCCTGGTGGCAGCACACGGGCGGCGGATGCCGGAGCGCCGGCAGGGCCCCTGTGTGCCCCACAGCCCTGCTGTGTCCTCCCTGCTCCGAGCACTGCCAGGGACAGCAGAAATGCAGCTCCGCTCCAGCAGCTCTTGGGCAGCTCAAATCTGCACCTGCACAAAGCACAGCTTGGGTAATGAAAGAAACTAACTGGCGTGGAGAAGGATGTGCAGAGTCCATGAGAGGAGTCAAGAGGGGATGGTTTTCCCCACTTTAACTTCTCTAAAAGCTGCTGTGAATATTAGCTGTGGAAGAACTGAAAGGTTGTTTAGGCCTAAATCGAGAGCATCTCTTTGTGGATGGAGGGCCTCTCTTGATTTTACTTGATTTTAGTAAAAGTCCATAAGATAAAATTAAGATCACAGTTGAAGTGAAATATAAACCCACTCTTTCTTTAGTATTTCAGCTTCTTCATCCAAATATTTTTACAGGAATAAATGACAAGTCTTTATGGTGAAAAAATAAGTTTCCAAAGGTTCTTTTGCCGCTAGCTACCAGGTATTTAAATCTTTGCCTTTTGTCAGGAAAACGCCTTTCATAAATGCCATCTTCCATGTACTAGATTCTGCCTTGGCAGGTGGGGGAGCCATCTGTATGGGTTTATGTATTTCCTGCTGAGAGCATACCCTATGTGCTGGTTACAGACAGGGCAGTGCACAGGTCCCTCTGCCTAGGACCCCGAGGGTGCAAATAGCAAACCACATCCCTCTCAGTTTCTCTGTTCCTATGTTTTGCCTAATAAATCACATCAGTCACCTTCATCACCTCCTTGTTCTTTAAAGATGTACTTCTCTTTACTGCTTTTAAACATTTCTTTATTCAATTGAAGACTTTCTTGCTCTATACCAGCTGGTTTTTAAAGTTTTTTTGGCTAAGGCTTTGTCAGATGCCTTTGAGTATACAAATATAGCCTGGATTTCTGTTGTCGGTATACCTATTGATACCTGTAGAAAATACTTCGATAGATAATGAGGCAAAACTTCCTTCACAAAATCTGTTTCTGTCAATGCCAATAAATATATTTGGCTATAAAGGGACTCATTCTGTTCTTTAAAACAGTTTCCACCAAATTACTTGGCTTTCTGGTCCATGATTGCCCAGAATTCCTTTGGGATCAAAGCAAATTTAAGCCAGAAGTTAAACAGCACCATTGGTAGTTAAGTGTTCAGTTTCTTCTGCTGTAGGCAGTTATCATATGGTGCTGGTGATTTGTTGCTGCTCATTTGCTCATCAGAGAATTCTTTTTGAGTGTCTTCTGTCATTAAGTTTGATTTGAGATAGACTCTCTTGTGTAGTGCTGTAGAGAGAGGAGATTCCAGAGTAGGAGTCTTTCCAATCCCCTCTACCAAAAATGCACGAAGGACTTTTTTTCCATCTATGGCTTTATTGTCACTAAGTTCTTCTTCTATAGCTTCATCATTTTCTGATCCTACAGATTCTCATCAGAATTCTTTCATCTGTGTTTTTTGTGCCTTTTGAAAGCTGTTCCTCAATTTTTTTTTATTTTTGTGTGTGTCCTGGTTTAGAGCAGATTTTGGAGGAAACCTCCGAATTGGGGTTTCTCTAGAAAGCAAAACTGGCCCCTCCCCCAACTGGCTGGGAAAAGATTTCCGTGGAGAAAAGTGGAAAAAAACTGTTTATTTAAGCATTCACCAGCACAAAAAAAAAAAAAAAAATTCACAATATTAAGCAATAAACCCTCTTGCCGCTCCAAAGAGATGACAAACTCAGAGAATCCCCTTTGTGGGCTGTAGCTCAGCTCACACAGTCTCTTACCAGTCCCTCTGGTGCTGGAAATGCCACAACCCAGGCCTGGGTCAGTGGGCCACTGGAGTGAGCTGCTGGTGCTCTTCTGGGTTTTCTGTCCAGAGCAAGCTCGAACAGTTCCAAGAGAAAGAAAAACCACAGTCCAGTGAACTTCTCTGCCTCAGCTAGCTAAGTACTAGCTAAAACCAAAGGAAAGCTCTGTCATGCTGTCTATTCTGCAGGCAACACCATCCAGGAGCAGGAATGTGGAGGAGTGAGTGCAGTTTCTGAAAACAAACTGCACACTTCTTCTTCCCCCCTCCTTTCACTCTTGGAACCAGTCTTAAAGGTGCAGAACTTAATATCCAGCATAAACAGAACAGACAACTGGGGATACAAGCATCATAAACTTGCCCCAGGACATTATGTCATTTATATTATATCTGCCTGCACTTATGGCCCCTTCTGGTTCATTCATCTGGACATGGAACCACTTACTTTGCTGCTCAGCAACACTGGATTCTTCAGGCTTCTCCTAAGTTTTGAGTAGGCGAGATTTATTTGTGAACAAAGTTGTCTCTGAATACCCTTCCTCCTGCCTTTAAGAATTTTACTTGTTTAAAAATGAAAAAAGGAAAACCTGGTCCAGGCTATGCCTCCAGCAAAGCCAAGAGTCGCTTCCTCCTCTCTGAGTATCATGGTTGTCCACGAAATTCTGGTTCCAGGCAACATGTGTGTTTGCCACTCTGCACTGGGCATAAGTGAAGCTCTGCCATCACTGTGTTGTTGCACAGTTGAAATATGACAGTAATAGTATTTTTCTTGTTCTTGCCCAGAATATCAGTTTCATGGGATCACAGCTTATTAAGCTGACTAGAGGGCTTGGCCAGTTAGTTTTAAACTACTCTTTAACATATGATTCCACTTACTACTTGGTACAGCTTACTGCACCTTTGATATATTCTTTGATTTTCATGTTCCAGGGGCTCTGATTGTTTTCTTTTCCACTAGGCATCCTGTATGTTTATTATTCCCATATTTTATGTTGTCAGTTCAAAGTGTGCAGGGCAGCAAGGCAGGCAGGCAGGCTCCCCATCTTACTGCTTACATGGCTGCAGAAAAACATGTATTAGTTATTTTCAACTTCTGTAGAGCTGTTTCTTTTATGTAGAACTGTTGCTTTTCTTTTCTGTTTCCTATTTGATTATTTCTTGCTTCCACCCTATCTTTTATATCAATTCTTTTGACTTCTCCAGAGAGCTTTTCTGCACCCATCAGCATCTTCCACTTCTCTGTTTCAGCAACTTTGCACAAAGTTGGCCCTGTTCCTGGGAGGTGAATTACCCAGCACTGTAGGCTGCAGCTTGTAACTAAGGTTCCTGACCAGAGAGTGAAGTTACCTCTTGTGAGGAGGTGTCTTGGTTTGAAAAGACAGGAGTCTGTGAAGGAAGGCAAGAGCCTCCTGTGAAATGGAAAAGGTAAACCCCCACCCCCCCGAATCACCACAATTTCAAAATAAAAAGGCTCTCAGGCAAAGATATGGGAATAGGAATAACAGTTCTTTACTAGGAAAAAACTAAAAAAATACAAATGTAATTAGTACAAACAAAACTACTGATAGAGTACGAAACCTGACACCCTGAGGAGTCAGGGTGTTGGTAACAGTCCAGTTGAATGGTAGCTGCTCCTCCTGGAGTGGCAGATGAAGTTCTGCTGAAGCGGTGACCCTGTAGAAGGGTGTCGTTTTCTCTGAAGGTCTAGTGATAGAGTAGATGGGCCTGGTCTTCCTCTGGGAATCCAGCAGAGAAGAGGCTGTTCCTCTGGGAATCCAGCGGAGAAGAGGCTGCTCCTCTGGGAATCCAGCAGAGAAAAAGCTGTTCTGGTTTCCAAAAAAATGCTGATTTTATGCAGGTAGGAATGCTTGGCTCCTCCCCCTGGGTGGAGCATCTCACAATGGGATTATGTAATTTTATCAGTCATGCAGTGAGTCATTCAATGGCCCATTAACAGAAGATATCTCCCCAGAGGGAGAGATTGTTCTTGGAAGAGATAAGAAAAACTGCCCAACTAACAGAAAATAACTGCCCCACCTCCAACAGATGGCAAATAGAATACATGCTTATCTTACAAGCCAGGACAGGAGGATTTCTCATGAACACCATTTCCAGCTGGGGTCAGGACCCTCCTTCTACCCAAGAAAAGCTGCTGGCTGGGAAGTGTTGGCTGCTGGGCATTGTGCTGACAGCATCAGCCCTCGGGGAGCTGCTGTTGCTGCATCTGTTGAGCAGTGCAGGATATTCTTTGCACTTCGGAGTTTTTAGTTTCCCAGTCGGATAGGCAGCCTTTCTCAATTCATCCTGTCAGTGCTGGCTGGTGGGCTGCTCCTTGTTTCCTTACTGGAGTTCAGATTGACCAAGACAGCAAACTTTTCCCCCCTATTTCTAGCAGTTGCTTTGCAGGCTGAAAGTGTGTATCTGCTATATTCACTTTCCACAAAACAATGCTAATTTTTATGGCGTAATCGGGGCTGAAGAATCCCAGGCAGTCCTCTTTACACACACTGATGTGTTTGATATGTTCTTGACATTCACAGTGTCTTCAGTTATTTGCCTGTTACACAGAAGAGCACCTCAGCAAATGGCTCTCCTATGTCTTAAGTATATTGTGGTATTAAACAGCTTCTTTGCAAAACCCTTCGGAATGCATCAGCTGTGTGATTCTGGGTATGGCTACCTGATGTGACAGAACTGCGCTTGGGTGCACTGAATAGAGCTTATTGCCTGCATTTGGTATATTTGTATTGAGGGTCACTACTGGAAGTAAACTACAGAAGAGGGATTAATTCCAGAGTCCGAAAGTCATTGTTGGTAACAGGAGCTTTGCACTATCAGACAGAAAGCACCAATTTTCTATTTTCAGAAGAAGGAACTTTGGTCTTGATGAGAAATAATAAAATCCTGCAGAACATGGTTCATTAAAACACAGTTCAGACTGGGATTACAGGTGAGGTTTGCCACCTGTGTGCCCTCCTGCTTGCCTAAGTGAATTGTGGGTCATACATCAGGAAACAGCTTACAGGAACACGTATTTTAATATACAAGGTCGAACATCTGCCTTGTGTAATGCGTCACTGTCCCATTAAAGCATCATTTCTGGCACTCAGCCAACCAAAAATATCTGAGAACAGCCTGGTGGATGGTTTGTAGGAGTTTGTGAGTGGAAAGAAACCAGCTGGATTCACACAAAATACAGTTCAGTGGTAAAGTCTCACTGTTGTTGCTGACTGGAACAAGTACAGACCTTCTCATGTTCCTCACTCTACTTTGGCATTAATGAGCTCTTACGTACATGGCCTCTGTGTTTATACAGTTGTCTCTTGCTTGTTTCTACCAATCTGTCTTAGACCACATTGGAGTTTTGTGTTTGCTTTTTTGTTGAGCATGAAGCAGCTGGCCAGGGCAGGTACAGTCACATACAGCTGTATATGTGTTTCTAAATTAATATCTCCTCGATGAATGCCTGGAAGGAATCCCTCTGTTCCCCTCTTGTGTTTCAAGTCTCACAGTTTGTTTGGATATACAAATCAGTCTGATTTCTTACTTCTGTTCTTTTGAATTCAAAAATTTTTTATGCTTTCTTTAGGCATTTCAGGAAAATATCTGCTCTCACAGCCATTAAAATTTGAAACTAAGTTATGAATGTAAAATTATTGAGAAATCATGAAAAGTATCAACCATTGTGTACCAAACTGGCTGCACCAAGACCCCATAACGTCGTGCCCTGTGAGTATTTCTTGGAGTTTAGCTTTGGTTTTGACTGCATTAATTGCACATTTGGAAATGGCAATACTTGATCTGTTTGAAATGCGTGTTAAAAATAGTTGCAGTTTTCAATATTGTAAAAATAACTTTAAAATATGAGTGGTTGGATTTTTCATTGTCTGATAGTCACAAATCTAACCTTTTCGAGTCATTTCAGGTATTATTTTTGCAAGCTAATGCTGTTGTGTTTTGTAAATAAGCAGGCTTTGAAGATAGTTACAAATAACGTTTAAAAAGTCACCAAAAAAAGCACTCAACAAACTTAAAATAGGTTTGTTTTCTCCCTGTTTGTTTTTCTCTTATTGCTGTTGTTCATAGCCTTACAGGCAACATTCCTTCTGTCAGAGGTTCAGCGCAGAACAAACCCCACAAGAAAAAACCCAAATGCTCAGGTCTCAAGATTTATCTAGTGCTGCTTAATTCCACGAATGAATTTTCTGTGGCTGGAATAGCAAGGCGTTCCCCCTGCAGTCAGCAGCCTCGCGGGGAAATGCTCCCATTGTGGCACAGGAGGATGCTCCTGTGCTGCATGGCTGCAGCACAGCTGCTCCAGGCACAGGGAGCTCTGCTGCCCAAACCCCCAGCCCCGTGAGCAGCTCGACCTCTGGCAATTAGCTGGGATAGCGGCTGGAAGGATGCTGCTGGTGAGTAGAGAGAAATGCTGCCTAAAATGTATCAGAAAGCTTGAACCCAGCCTTCTGTCTCTTACAGCGAAATGTTTGTAAACCCACATGTTTAAAGGGAATAATTCCCTCACACTAAAAATCAAATCCAGCAGTACAAGTAAGTCCAACAGATAGCTTAAAACAGTGAAGTCCAACTAGATGAGGAGACAGGTAGGGTTCATGCTTTATTTACCTTAATAGACTTTTGAAGCTAAAAAATCTGTGCAGCTGTTTGAAAATTTATGGAATTCATTTCTAAAGCAAACCACTTGGATGATAGACATGGCTGTGATTCCAGTTGTGTCAGTGCCAGGAAAGCCTTTGGTTTTGTACTGTGGACGCTCTTTAATAACAGGTCTTGTAATTACCCTTTTGGCCTCTGAAAGCAAATTGCTCTTAATATGTAGCTGATGGTGATGCAGCCTCATGATTTAGCTTTTGGTTTGTAGTTGTCCCTGGCTGTCCATGTTTTTGCTGCCTGCACAACCAGGCCTGGCAGTGGCACAGCACAGCTGAAGGAGATGCTCTGATTGCAGCACAGTGTCACCAACTGCACCTCTGCTGCCATGCCCAGCACGAAAACGCTATCGGTGTGATTGCCTCTTGTACACAGATGGCCTTTTAAAATGTGCTTAAACTCCTGATAGATATCCAAATATTTCCAATTGACAGCTTCCTTACAAATACCCATTTCAGGGAACGGGAGCCAACACGTCCATAATCATGTTTGGTCGTTCACACAGCCGTAACGTTTGAATATAATGAGGAAAATTGGCTGTGCTAAGGCACAAGTGTTAATTGAAAGTAAATGCCAAAAAGATGTTTTTTTAATGAATGCATTGGTATTTAAGTAGTTTCCCATCACTTTAAATCAAAAATGTGCTGGGATCTGCCAGCTGACTTGGTAATCTTGGCTAATATCAGGGAAGTTGTGCACAGTCAATGGCTTTAAGCACCACTGTTATTCCACACACTTCTCAGGATCTGGGCATTTTAGCAGCAAGTGCTCGCTGATTTTACAACCTTGGCAGCAAGTGTCAAAGCAACTGCAGTTTTTGTCCAGGGAAAACACTGTCCTGTAATTCCAAGGGACACTTGAGGACACCACTCATGATAGCTGAATAAAGCCCTACAATATTTTACTGGGCCCTGACTTAGCTCCACTGAGACCCCAGCTCAGTAAAATCTGCCTGCCTGTGGGGACTGCTGTGCAGAGTGGGATAAAGCATTTATACAACTAAAGCTGTAGGGGGACTTTATTGCATGGGAATTTCACTGGTTTGTTTGGAGTGCCCTGGATACACATTGTGCCATGACACAGCAGTGTCTGAGGCACAAAGTAAAGCAAAGCTGTGGGAGGGGCTGTGAGAGCCACTTCCATCTGCACACTGCAGCTCTGAGTGGTTCAAAATTACACTCAGGCTAGTTACAAAGCAGAGCTACTGAGAAGCCATTCATGATCCTGTAATACTGTTCATATCTCATGGCAAGTCCTGTGCAGCTCCACCCATCAGTGTTTCCATTATACTGTTGGCACGACAAAACAGGGAAGTGTTGCCAGAGTTATACTCCAGCTCTTTTATCTGTGTCTAGAAACTGGCTCACACTGGCCGTGGGGGTGTTTGAGATAGTATTTCCATCCTGTCTTACTGTCTACTCATGATTCCTTGGAAGACTGGCAGATCTTACGTATTTTCCTCCTGTAGGTTTTTTGCTTTCTCTTGAGGCTGTGCTTATTTTATGTCCCTTGCTTTTTAAGTGGAAAATACTTTGCTTTTCCAGAGAGACTGAGGATATTTCTTTCTCATATTTTTTTGTATTATTGTGTAATTTTCCTTTTTTGAGAAAGAAGGTTCTGCCTCAAGAGCTCCCAGAAGCTATGGCTGCCATTTAATTTCTGTGTTGTCTTTCCTGTTGTGGGAGGTTTTAAAGGGTATTTGTTGTAAGGGAGGGGGAAAAAAAAGAAGGAAAACTGATCTTACTTGAGGGAGGGAGTGTTTTGCTGTGAGCATTGAAGGAAGTAAATTATTTTCTGTTCAAGAACCTCATCAGGTCTTAATTGACATTATAGGTAGATACATGTCACACTAAGGAAGCCTAGCCATGCTCCTCTTTGAAAAAAAGTTGCAACCCCTGACATTATTAGGGTGCACTACAGATTATTTTTCAATAAAAATAACTGTATTTTCTCTCAAGGCGACCAGGTAAGTAGCTGATTTCTTTTTCTGTCTACCTTGTGTAGATGTATCATATTACAGGGTTGTAATTGATGAAAATTAGGCCTAGTACTTCTTCATTCCTTAAAGTATGTCCACAGTCAGTGTTTTCAACATGCAGCTTATGTATAAGTCTAATGTGCAATTATTTAAGAGAAAATCTGGTGCCTAAATGCGCAAAATGTTGGAAAATTCCTTAAGGTATGGAACTGTGTGGATTCCCACAAAGTTCAAATTAGGTCACTTCGCTGAGTGCCTTTACAAGAACAAATAGTCAGAGGATACAAAGAAACGTGACTTGAAGTCTGATAAAATATATAAAACAACAAAAAACAAGGACTAAATACTTAGTTTTCACTGAGGATGGAGATCACTGGCATGTCCCAGGGAGATCTCATCACCTAGTCATAGTCTCAGGCAAGTGTATCAGGAGTGAGGAGGTATTTGCTTAAGTCATGGCATTATTTGTGGTAATAAAAGTTAAAGTGGCTGTGAAGAGATATAGGGAGATCTTGAAATAACAAGTGATTAAGGGATCAAATGATAAATGAAGCTCACTGTTGAAAATGGAAATTACTGTACATTGTAGAAGCCAGTTCTGATCGGTACACGTAACACGAAGGGCACTGAAGTTGTGGTTATTACTTCCAGGTAGTTTTGGATAATTGTATGACTGCATCACTCCGGTGCTCAGTGTCCACATCTCAGATACAGTTCTGACACCTCTCCCCTCTCAGAAAAATAAATGAGGACCTCAACCAGGGTTATTGCATTTTTGAAGCTGTTCCATACAAGGAATGACAAAGTAGACAAATCTTCATCTTAGAGGAGAGAAAACTGAAGTGGTATGAAATACAGAGCCTGTAAAATAATAAGTAGAAAATAGACAGTGAGAAGGGAAGGATTAGTAAATGTTTTTTTGTAGTTGGGATAATACTGGGAATTGCGTTTTAAAACAGAAGTAGTTTTTTTCCCCAGACCCATTATTAAATTTTGTGACTAGCTGCTCAAAAATGTTGTGGATACCAAAAATATAGCTGGATTAAATACAGTATTATAAAGGCAGGTTCATGAAAGGAAATCCTGTATGAGGTTGTAAAATATGAAGATCTGGCTACCACATCTGGCTCAGGTAGTCTGAAGGGTTTGCTAAAGGAAAGATTAAATAGTCTTGCAGTGGTTTTATATTCTTCCCCTAAACCATCATTGTCAGAAATCATGTGCTGAGCTGCAGGACCTTTGGGCTGACCACGACAGCAGAGTTATGTTGTCAGTGACAACAGCCATGACAGCAGTGGCTGAAAAACCCAAATTCTCCTACTATACATAGATTAAAATCAGAATTATATTTGTGCTGTAGCCTTTTACATAACTGGAGTGTTTGGCTGATAAGAGCAGCAGTGCTGTTCTGAACTGCCTGACTCATTTGAGCCGTGTCTTTCTCATTTGTAGGTGTAGGATTACTGCACTGCCTTTCTCTAAATCCCAGTGGCCAGTGAACTCAGTCACAGTTCAGGTTCCCCTGGAGACCTGGGCTTGGAAGGCCCTCTGTATAGAGCAATGGACTCCCTTCTGTCTTGAATCTGGGGAGCTGTGGAAAGCTGCACAACCTGCACAATGTGGCTAAACAGCTCCAGCCCTCACTCCAGCTCCTCTGCCTCTGAAGGAGCTGTGCTGCTCTAGCAGAGACCTTTCTGCCTGGAATGGAAATGAAAAAATTATCCTTCTCTGCGGAGAACCTTTTAGTTTTGTGGCAATGCTGCAATGAGCTTGCTGCCTTTTGTTGTGCTCTTTCCTTTCCCAAGCACTCCAGCAGGTTGTGGTGCTCTGACGCTCAGGACAGAGCTGTTGATTTCCCTGGGAGCAGTGAGGTATTCAAAGGGATGTGTTTCCATGGCTCCTGCTAGTGAGCAGATGGGCTGCTGCTTCTCATACTAATTGGACTACTTCAGTCAACTGTGGCTGCATTCCCAAGTATTAATCTGTCGACTTTGAGGCTGCAGCTCACAAAGAGATGGTTTACCATGACCAAGTGCTGTAGGCAAGTATGGCTATTGAGGTATTGAGTGGATTTTCTGTTTGTACAGATCTTCCTGTTTGGACATCCAATAGCCTCAAAGAGTCCAGCTGGAGTCCAGAACTCCAGTTCATCCTAATCATCTTGCAGGTGTCCTACACAGATGGAAATGTCATGGAAGTGCTTTTGAAGCACCCCTCCCTGTCTAAATACCATCATTTCTGTCTTCTCAATGTTGTGCTACTGTAGCTGGGCTCTTGCCAGCACAGCCAGCCAGAGGAGTCTTGGAAAAGCCAGGAGAGAGCAGACTCTGTAATGAGGAGGGAAAAAAGACCTAAGGTTTGAACAAATGTTTCCTGTTTGTCTGGAAGTCTGCTATCTGCCCCTCCCACTAAAAGAGGAAACAAATATTCCTATTTTGTAGCAGAACTTCTAAAGGACAAGTGATTAATCTATTGGCCACGTATTGCTGCTTGTCAGACCGGAGCTATTAGACGCTGATCTGTCTTGGAAGGACTGTGAAGAATTCTGTTATACTGTGTACAAAAATACCTTCACTCAAATAAAATAAGAGCTTAGTTGTTAGGCAAGGGGCCTAGTTTGGGAATTTTTCCAAATCTATTTTTAGCTCAAAAAATACCATCCAAATTATTGGAACTTTTTGTTTAGGGTGAAGTATTTCTTCTTCAAGAGTTTGCAGGAGACAAAGCCTCTGACATGGAATTAAAGGGTAATATCAGAGTTGGATGTTGATGATCTTTGTCTTAAGGATAGAGAGCTAGCTGGCATGAGAACATCCCAAAAAAAAAAAAAAGCTGAGGCCTGAAATCTATCATCTTAATTAGTCAGAAAGATGTCCTTAGTCCTTGTCTCTCACATCCCAGCTGCCCTGGGTACTGTATATTTACTCTTTGCTGCTGTGGCTTTTGTGCAGACACTGAAATGTGTGATGCAGTTGTGTGTTAATTGAGGCACAAGAGAGAGAGGCAATTTCCCTGTTCATGCAGAAGTGCCAATACAGTGTAGGGCTGTACTAGCAGCCTATCCTACTCTGGGATAAAATTGCACGAAGAGGGGATCACACAACTGCAAAATGGAGACATGGAGGTGCTGGGACTTGAACTGCTGCCACCTTCACCCTGTGAACTGCTCAGCCCATCACAGTTCTGAGGGTGCTGCATTTGTATGCACACCTTCATCTTCTGACTTGTGAGGGGGACTCTTTGGCAACCTATTCACTCTTTACAGGACAGGAAAAATGCTCTAGGAATTGTTTTGCTACGCGTGTTAAGTTGCAGTTATACTGAATTCCAGTAGAGAAACGCAATCATCAGCCTGTGTTTAAAATTCTGGTTCTACCTCGTATTAAGTATGGCTGTTATAATATCCCTTCTTTCTGCTCTCACACACAGCAGGAGCTTTTCACAGTCAATTTCACTGCAGCATCCTGGAGAAAGCTGACCTCCTGACCTTGTTTCAACTGTGCTCTTCTGAAATACTCTGCTCATTTCGCTGGTAGATGAAATGAGCAGCAAGCTACACACACGGCACACATCCTTTAGGGAAGAGTTGTGCCATATCTGTGCACTGTCTGGGTAACTTCAGCTGAGAACTGCACAATGACAGGACCATTTTAGCAATGTTTATTTTATCCCAAAAGGTATTGCGGCCAGAAGAATCTGCTGAGGAATCCGAATAGGACAGCCCATGATGTGAATGACTTGGGACAGCCTCCTGCTTGGTATCAGGTGCAGAGGAAGCTGTGCAAACACAACACTATCAGCATTGCTGGAACACTGACTTTAGGTCACTTGACAAGAAAAGCGTTTTTGTCACTCATCAGTCATGAAATTCCTCTAATATAAATGTGAGCTCACTCCTAATTACAAATAGATGAATAAAGTGTTTCAGGGAAGTGGGCTCGTGGACTTCCAGCTTACAGGAATACAATGACCTTGTCCTGAAAGTTTCTTTTTCTGGGGTCATGAGAGGAAAGGTGCATACTCTGGGGAACAGTTGGATTTTGGTTCACGCATACAGATAGTGGCGAACACAAACATAGACGCTGCCTTGTGGTTACAACAGGATCTGATTTTTCTGTGCTTGATGCTCTAAATGTATTTAGAAAGATCTTTATCTTTCCCCAGTCTTGGAAAAAGTAAATTAGTAAGTTTGCTACTCCTCTCTGCTTTTTTCCTTTTCCCCTCATTTCTATTTTGTAATCTTCACTGCTATATGATTTGGTTTCCTGCCCAGACAGAAAAATTAGAGTTTCCATCTAAACAGAAAATCTTTACTATTTCAGAAGACAGGTTTTTAAAACAGAGCATTAAAACAACATTCATCAATGTTGTTTGCACTACACACCAGTCTAGATAGAATCAAAGCTGTGTTCTTCCTTACCTGTCACGTAGGACCAGAGTAAAATACAGTTCCTCCCCATGAGTGCTCACAGTCTGATTTAAACAATGTACAGACCAATGCTGTAAAATGCTGCTGCCACTGTGCATATGCTTGTCTGCAAAGGCTCCTGATTTAAGTTTTCTCCAGTGTACATGAGTGAGAAAAACCTTGGGGAGACAGGGAATGCCATTCTGACAGAGCATTCTCTCCTGGTTAACTCCTGCAGTACTTAAAGCACAGCTATTGCAAGGTTATATTTTGGTCTGGTTTATAGGAGAGGCCTATTCTTTTGGAACAGCTGCTGTATATGGATTATTTAGTTTCAAGGAAGCCAGGTGAGATGAATGGATAGAGCCAGATGAGTCTCTCAGTTGAATTTTTAGTGTTAAATTTTTTGTTTACTTGAAAACGAACAAACTGCTCTTAATTATTCTTTAGTGAGCAAAGTGGCTCAGAGATGATGTACAGTGTTTCAAAGCAGCTGTTGCGAAGGCTCTGATATGATATCTTGTGCTGATGTATCATCAGCACAGGAAGGCAGGATGGCAAACAAAAGCTAGCTTTCAATAAAAGTTAGCTTTCAATAGCATGAAAATTATTGAAAGATAGGGGGAAAGAAGTTGAGAAGGGTGCTGGGAAACACTGATTTGCAGTATCATTGTTATGAGCAAAAGCTTTATTTTCAGAGGAAAAATGCTGAGGAGCCAGAGGAACTGAACATCTGAAGACTTTTCTTAAAGAAAAATACTATCAGAAGGAAAGAGTTGCAGAGTTTAGGTAATGGGGAAAAGCCAGTTTCATTGGCATGTAATGAAAACCTTATAATGGGTTACACTGTGGGTTGATTTGCATCCTCTGCACCTTACTGGGAATTTCAGTGTAAATTAGACCAAGCACTATGTCCTGATGTTACTGAGACAAGTTCATTTTGTTTGAGATTTGAAGGCTTTTACTGTCCTTGATGAAAACAGCAACTGAAAAGGATCCTGATAGCCTTGAGCAGGATTAGAGGTGGTTTGAAGGTGCAGAGGGATGTTGAGTTAATAGGACAGAAACAGTACAGTCCAAAAGCTCAATGTTGAGAACCTGTTGCAGTGGCTGGATGAAAGCAAATGAGCCATTCGTCAAGTCAGGACTTACTAGAGCCAGAAACAGTAGAGACGGTTGCAGTTTGCTGATGGTTACTTGGAGGGTTCAAGTATCTACTGCTAAACTAGAGAAGACGTCAGCTTTTATTCTTTTTATGTAGGTGTGTGCTGAAGGCAGGCACAAGGGTTAACACATTCAGGCCAAATCATCACCTGCTGTAAATGAGATCAGCAGAATGTCACTGCTTCCAAAGAAACAGTGCAGATTTACGCCAGTGCAGGTCTGGAACTCAGCCTTTTCTCTACATATTTGTGTCAAATAAATAGTATGTAGTTAGACAACAGACTTGGAAAGATAAGTCAGGAAAACACACCAGGATATTAATGCCCTAGTAAGACTGATATGTATTTTGCCTCTCAGGGAGATTTAGGAGGAAAATGCATCAAATGAAAAAATGAAGTTATTACTGTATTATTATAAAACAGCAGGCTCCACAAAACCTGGAGCTGGATTCCTACCACAAATCAGAGGTGTTGTGGAGCTTGATCGGAACTCTGAAAATTATTATGCAGACATCAGTGTAAATCTTGAGGCCAGTATTGGGTGACAGTTTAGTCAATGAAGGGTGAAAAATCAAAACAAAAGTGCTGTGAACATCTCAGTGAGGCAAAATAATAATATACAGTTATCTAGCATTTAACATTTCCAGATTGTAAGGCCATTAAATCATGCAGAAAGTTGCACTAACCTCAGATGCATGGAAAGAAAGGCCATGTCATGCTTCTAGAGTCTCTATAGCTATTGAACAAGTTGATGTTAGACTGGAGGGCTTTGACTAAAGAATTATAAGTAATTTCAAAAAAAGTAAGAGAATGAGTGCTTTCTATCTAGGTTTAATAAAGAATAACACATACTTAGAAGTTAAGTTGAGCAGCCCTTGGAAAACAAAGTAGTTGGTGTTTGAGACTGCAGTGGAGTTGACTGAAATGTTTTAAGAGAATAAATCGGCAAACAACAGATTATGTCTTTCTGAAGAAAAATTACCTGTGCTATTGAAAATTGGTTTAAAGACATTTAAGGAGCTCCACTGGTGAAGAGCATCCAACGTCCTAAGATTACGCAGTGTGTGTTTGCTTACCAGCCCCTTCCTGCCAGGGGCCCCCCGTGCCAGCCCGAGGATGGGGCAAAACTTGGCCCCCTCAGCATTCCTGGAAGAGCAGTGGAAGCTGCCCAGAAAGGCCACTGGATACAGCCTGTATTGTGCCTCATGAACTCAAGTACAGACTTGGTTGAGGGGGAGAAAAGAAAATTCTGAACAATGTGTTGGTAATGTGTCCAAGTAGAGATGTAGCTGATCTCCCCGGGGCTAATTCTGTGTATGAAGTTAAATATATGCCTAGAGGGTTTCCTGAATACATTGAGAAAGTTCATTCACTCTCAAGCTGGAGAAATATATCAGTGTAAAATCATAGAAATTGACATCTCTTGGGTCTGAGTGACTTTCTGACATTGCTGGTTGACATCACTGCAGGAGTAGGGCCCAAGGCTGGCCCAGGCTCTCAGAAAAGGGACTGTGCTCCGGGGGCTGAGCCCTGTGAGGAAATTATACATTTACAGTCTCAGACAAATTTATTTTTGTAGTTGCCATATGTAAGGGCTTTTCATAATTACCATCTGTGAAATGAAAGGCAGTCCAGGCTAAAACGTGCACAGTTGGAAATATTAGAAAATATGCTATTATAAAAAGTTGTAAGAACTTAATGCAAATGTTCCATCTACAGTGGAAGGGCCAGATTCTAATATCACGCATGATGCACAGTAACAGATTTTTCCTAGGTATGCTGGGATGCCCACACTGTGCCTGAGATTAGAATGTATTCCAAAAATGGATTATTGGGATATGAAAGAGCCAATGATGAGGAAAATCAGATTTCTCTGAGCTTTTTTTTTTTTCACTCTTACTATGTGAAAATTGGCTTTCAGCATAGTTCTTGGTCTTTGTAATTCATTAGGAAAATTGGCAATAAAATAATGAGACAATGTGAAAACTAATTTTCCTCCTTAAGAAATTCACATCATCAAATTAGGACACAGAAGTGATCTCTTTACACACAGTTGCTCAGAGCAACTGGCGAATTTTGACTACACAAAGCATTACTTGAAGCAAACAACAGTGACTGCTTTCCTGGGGGATTCCCCTGAGGTGTCAGCAGGCACTGGTGGCAGTAAAGTTCTGGTGGTGTGCAGGTTAATTTACTCTGCAAATCCTATTATCAGCTTATCTTCATTTGTTTAAATCCCTGCATTTGGTATCTTCTTTTCCCCCCCATATCCAGATACTGTCTTTTTTCTTGTCTCTTTGGGGAGGAGGTAAATGAGATTTGGATACAAGCCATAATTATTCTGGGAAAATCACCCTGCAGCATTGATTTATATGCAAAATCTTGCCCTGCAGCAGCTTGACAGCTACACAAGGCTAGGAAGGCAAAGCCAGCCTTCCTCCAGGGTTTCTCTCCTTCTTAAATGATATTTTGATAGTCCTTGTCTGATTTTCAATTCTCAGTGACCCAGGTTTAGGAAGAGAAGTTGGTATGGCTATTCCATTCTCAACTTGTCTTGGTTTGAAAAGACAGGTGCCTGTTAAGGAAGGCAGGAGCCTCTCTTGAAATGGAAAATGTAAACCCCCTCCCTCCAAATTACTATAATTTTGAAATTAAGGAGGCTTTCAGGCAAATATATGGGAGTAGGAATAACAGTCCTTTTTTGGGAAAAATAGAAATAAAACTGCAGTAATAGAAAACAACACTGACAGAGTCAGAATACGACCTGACACCCTGGTGGTCAGGGTGTTGGTAGCAGTCTGATTAAATGGTGGCTGCAGTTCTCCTGTAGTGACAATTGTGGTTCTGTTGAAGCAGTGATCCTGTAGAAGGGTGTAGGTTTCTTCTGAAGGTCCAGTGGTGGTGTAGATGGGCCTGGCCTTCTTCTGGGAATCCAGTGGAAAATAAAGCTGCTCCTCTGGGAATCCAGCGAAAAGGCTGTCTCTGGTGTTCCAAGCCTCAGATTATATGCAGGTAGGAATGCTTGGCTCCTCCCCCTGGGCAGAGCATCTCACAATGGGATGATGGAATTTTATCAGTCATGCAGTGAGACTCAAGGGCCCATTAACAGGAGATATCTCCCCAGAGGGAGGATGGGTGGTGGAAGAGATAAAGAAAACTGCCCCACCTCTAACAGATGACAATAGAATATACACCCCCATTTGCAACCTAAGACACATCTCCAGAGAAAGCCAGCACTGGCCAGGTAAGAAGTTCCCCTTGGACAGGGAATATTAGATTTTCTAAGACAACGGGAGCAGTGAACCCAGCTCCCAGCCAGAGCTGAAGCAGGCCTGGCAACACTCCACAGTTAGAAAGCTTTGTGACTCCCCTTGTGACTTTAGACTTCTTCAGTACTGAGTAGGAGTTGCAGAAGCTTTCCATAGGTTTGGATTAAGGGAACTTTCTTGGAATGCTGTTCAGAGTGCAGCGGGGTGTCTGATGTTTTGAAGTGCAGAGAGTTCCTAATGATTCCCATGGAAATCACAATATCAGTTGGTTCTGAAAATTAGGTCCCTAGTCTAAACAGCCAGGTTTGAAGGGAGGAACCAAACCCTTTGAGGTGTTTTGTGAGATCATTATTATATAGCAGTTTTGCTGTAGCCAAGCTGAACAATTTTTTCTTCAGTACACAGGATCCTTGCAAAGCAAGGGCTACCTGTGCAGACCAATTGCAATAGCAGATCCAGGGATTTTAGCATAGGCTAAAACCAAAACTGATCTCTGCACATGTTTTTCTAACCTAAACAAAATTTAAAAGTCTCTCAATTGTCCCTGAGAGCAACACCTCTATGTTAGTGATGCTTCTCAGAACACCTGAGAGATGCTATAAATCTTTATAACTTGCAAGTGAAGCAATCAAATCTTAATGGCAAAATGTTTCTGTCTTTGGGAAAATGTGATAAATATGCCACTGTGAAGGGGCAGAGAACTTTTGCAGGAAATATTCATTAAGACTGACTATGAATATTCAGTATACACCTGAAAGCCCACATAGTTATTGTATTTTAAATAAATATTTGCTTTTCAAATGTTGTTTTAATAGTCATCTATCTTCAGATATTCTCAAAACATCATTCATCATACATCTGTCTAAATGCTAGCCAGATGCTGCTGAACTAGCTGCTTTTTTAGGTATATATATTAAAGTATTCCTTTTCACAGAAAATTTTGAGAATAAAAATTATGTATCTGCTCATCTTTACATAACAGCATAAATTTCAAAATACCTTTTTCTTTAACACTATAGTAGTTTGTATCAGAAGCATCATGGAAGTTAGCTGAATAAATAACTACAGCTGTAAAATTTTAAGGTGCAGCATCAACAGTTTTAATTATACAGGCTACAGTATCAAATGAAACTTGAATGCTCTGCATCACCAGAATGTGTTTCACGTCTCACCATCTCCTTTCCAGTTGTTTTCTAGTTGCATACAGAGATACTAAGCTTTGAAAATCCTCACATGCAGATGTGGAATGTGCTGTCTTGTAATAAATACTGAGGACACCAAGGCATCAGTCTGTACTGACACTTCCCACTCTCTGCAGTTTCAAATCAGCTGAAAGGTTACTGCTGTCAGGTTTCTAGCTCAAAATCTCTTATGGTTGGAAAACAGCATGGTATTGTTGCTGATGCAAGATTGGAATGAGGGATATTGTTTGTATGATATTATGAACACTAAGTGGACTTTGGTGGTGGATATGAGGATCCCTATATATTCTTAGCTTTCTTAATGAGTTGTCTTATTCCTATGTTCTCTGCAGCCATATCATAAAAGAAAATAAGAACAGGGGATTGGAAAATACTGTGTGGTTAATTATGATTCCCCGCTTCATCAGGACAACATTGTGCAGTTTCTTTTACGAACTTACTCTACACAACTGTAAATAAAAGTGAATTTCATGTTCCATCATCTCTCTTGAAAACGTGCTCCCAGAATGTAATGATGGAATAGCTAAAAAGATCTCTGCTGGTGTAGCCCTAATATATGCACGATCAATTCACGCACATTTGTCCTTGGAGGAGTTGTTCTCTGGTTCTGAGGCAGCAGTGCTATTCCCTCCCTCACGCTCACTGTAGAGTGTTTACGGGCATAAATATTTTCTTCTCTTAAGTCTGAGTCTTGCAAAACTGGTGATAGACAGTAGCTAGACTGAGATGAGCTCAGTGGGTCAAAGCATGGTGCTAAAAATGCCACAGTTGCAGGTTCAATCCCTCTGTGGGCCATTCCTTTAAGAGTTGGACTTGATGATCCTTGCAGGTCCCTCCCAGCTCAGAGTATTCTGTGATTTCTGGGGTGGAATGCCCTGCTGTCAGTGCCTTTCTCTTTCCCAGCTGTCTTCCACTGCACATTAATGATTAAATGCAGTTACCTTACATGGGAGGATCAAAACTCTGCATATTCTTAATCATGGAATCATGGAATGGTATGGGTTGGAAGGGACCTTGAAGACTTAGAGATCTGTGTCACGTCTGCTGATGACTGAACTCATTTCTGTGGGCAAGTAATGTAACTGTCTCTGGATAAAATTTTCCTTTGTTGTAAATCCATGAAGCTTTGTGGGTTTCATTGCACCTTTGTTAGCTGAGGAATTTACCCAGATTCTTCCTCTGCAATGTGTCAAGCTGGTGAATGGACTCAGAATTACCTCTCTACTGTTACAGGTTCACAAGATATTTTGGACTTGAGAAATTACAGGCTGATATAAATAATTCTTTGATTCCCACACTACTGCTTTTAAGAATAATGCCAATTTAATATTGAGGAGGTATATATCAATCTGATCCTAAAATGAAAAAAACTGTTGTTACCAGTAAGCACAAAGGTGTGTTCAATCATTGTTTAAGAGCAACACAAGATTGGTTACATTTATACTTGTTCCCTTCCACAGCTCTGTCAGGGATATAATTTCAAAAACTTCCCTTGTGTAGATGTTCAGTTGTGGGGTTTTGTTCTCTTTCTCTAGGCATGCATAGATTTTAGACTACTTCCCTTAGAGGTAAAGGTTACTCATAGTGAACTATTCCTTTAGAACCAGTCACATCTATTCTAGTAAGAAAATTTCTACTTCATAGTTCTTGTTATTATCGATTTTATCAGCACTTTTTTTACTTTCTTCAGTACTTTTGTTGATTGAAAATTATGTTATTCTAAATTATCTTTCTGTCAACTGGGGGAAGAGTTGTCAGTAAAAGAGAGGCATTATACTGGTGTAGCACATGCAAGGTCAGCTGTACATCTCTGAGTGTTTGAACTGATGCTGTTGTGGTTGGTAATAAGGGGAGATACAAGGCTCTTCTGGGGTGAGGGAAATTTATTGCATTGCTTTTCCAAAAGTTACTGCTTTTGGAAGTGGAGCTTGGGGTATGGTGGAGCCAGAAGCTTGCTTTATTCTTTGATGATAGCATCAATTTTTTTTTCTTAAAAAGCCACATCCAAGCATGAAAAAATGCCCTGTGATCAGTGTATTACTTCAGGTCTTGGACACCGTAACTGGTAGTGTGTCGCCCTGATTTGCAGCCTTCTTGTTTTCATTTCTGTAATGGAGTTTCTCATGCTGGTTTTAATTAAACACAGCACATGTTTTGCTAACTGTCTTTTGTTTTCATTCCTTTCTCCTGGGCAGAGAAGGTTTGATGGACCTTTTCATTGACCAGTGTGGTTGGAGAGGTGGTAGCCTCATCCTCCAATCCATGGTCGTTCCCAAAACCCTATATAACACTATGTGTAAATAAAGCTTTCTTCTTTTTCCTGCCTTGAGAGGAACGGTGTCTGTGTGATTTTTGTTGTGCTCTAGTACAACATCAGTGGGAGCACAGTTCTAGGACTCCTTCTCTAAAACATCCCCCTGTGACAAACACATAAATCACATAGCATGGGAAGGTGGAAAACTGGAGAGTCAGACTGCATTTATTTTAATTTTTTTCTTCCATGCAGTTCATATGAACAAGTGGAAGGAGTGAGTGCCCCAGCATCCCCTTCCAGCTGTGGATTTCTGACTCCCAAAGGCTTCCCTGGAATGTGAGGGAGCAATGCAGCAAGAGTTGCTAAAAGCCGTAGTTAGAACTGTATTAATGGATAAGGACATGTGAGGAATCCTGTCCTCACTGGGATTTCAGATACAGTATTTCAGTTACAGTTCCTGTCAGTGTTAGGTCCCCCATTACCCACCTTGGATATTGCCTAGAACTGTAGCATTTTTTTAACAGTGAAGTGTTTTTTCTGGAGCTGCATGGAACTGCAAGGGAATTGGCTGCTCAGATTCACCTTTGTCTGCTGCAGCTGCTTCTGCTGGTGGAGGAAATGAAGGCTCAGGGATTGCCTGGCAGAGCTGTGAGATGTGAAGGGCTTTTGAAAGCAGCCAAGTTTGCCTTTCAGGGAGAGTAGGATTTGTAACAGGAGCAGAGCCTGAGTGGAAGATCAGGGATAGAAATTCTGTGTAGTATGACATTATTTAGAGGAGATAGCTGGTTATCAACAGCTCCCAGGCCCTTGAACAAAGTTTTAAAGGAAGGAAGGCACTTCAGGATCTGGTAGCAGGAGGGCTGCACACCTTGAGATGTGAGCAATATCTTGCAAGAGGTGCAACTCCTAGAAAATGCAATACCTGGATTTGAGTATAATTCTTGGCGGAGGAGCAAATTGTAATTTTTAATTGGATGGTAGACAGTTCACTGGCAAATTAAAGTAGGAAAAAATAACAGTCTACAGGAGTAAAAAATAAATGAGAATGTATTCTGCATAAGTCTTGGCTTAAGGGAGTCCACTGTAGTAAGAGAACATTGAAGTGGTCATTAACATTACTAAAATGTGTCATCGATGCTTTCAGGTCTTGTTTTTCTTCTTCTCAACATCCCCATGATTTGCATTGAATGCATTTGAAGTGCTCAGAGCAAGACAGCCTGGGAGGGTTGGAGGAGGGAACTCCAGAAGGGGAGGTGGCTGGGGAGAGGTTTCTGTGCGCTGCTGTGGCAATGTTCTGATGGCCCTATTTATTAATTTCCTTATTTCAGCAGGGAGATAACAGGGGCTTGGTAATCATTCCTAGCTGTGGTTCAGATATGCAGTAAATGCAGCAGTGCGTTGAGCCTCAGTTGTTCCAGCTTACAACCGCAGCCCTCCTAGATCAGGAGGGTAACTTGGTTCTTATTTTGAGGCTTCTGATAATAACATTACAGCTCTCCTTTCTGCTCTCTAAAGGTTTGGATCAGTGCTTTGTTGGCTGTGTAACAGAATCTTTACAAGTTTGGGACAGGGGAGTTTTTGTTCTCTTACATAAATGGGGGTTTTTGATGAAAAAGAAGTGTCTGTATGTTTTATGGAGGCACGCTGCTGCCACTGAACATAGATAGTCTTGATGAACGTTTGAAAATACCAGAGAACTGGTAAGTTAAATATTGCAGTGCTAGGGGCTTCTTACTGTTACAGTTTAAACTTAAAACTTAAGACCAAAGCTAGATGTTCCACAGCCTAATGCTGCTAAAATTTATGTCCTTCACTCTGAAGCTCTGCTGCTTCAGTAACTAAGAAGAGGTATTTCTTAGACTAAAAGTACTGTGTTGAACATCAGGAAGTCAAGTTATATCAGCTTAATATTAATTAATGGGCATACATATAGATCATTATCTCATACCATAAGCTGTGCAGCTGTTAATGAAATCTGCATCCAATCTATAGTTTGTGACATAACTTGACAGATGCTTTACCAGAACCCCCACCATGTCTAATCTTGTAGTCATCAATTCAGCCTTTTTTACATTTGCTTGTTAGTAAATGTAAGTCTTCCTCTATGTATGTATTCCAGCAGTGTGCCTGTATGTTCTAACAGTTACCCACATTTAATGCTCCTTCATGATCTTTGGGCATGTAAGGAGCAATGAAAATGCACTTGTACATGTCACAGTCAAGTTTAATCTTTTATGATGGAAAGAAGCTGAGCCTATGAAATAAAAATAGTTACAAAAATTGTTCCTTGTTCCGGAAAACTGTCCAGATTCTACAGGCTGGAAATAATATTTACTGCTCTAGAAAGGACTGTCATCAGCCAGATCACTGCGGGTATTGAGGTTCTTACATGACAAGAAGATGACCACAGTCCTAGAATTAGTAGCAATGCTCCTTGGCTTCCTATGTGACTTAGACTTTCCCAACTCACATGTGCACTGTTTCTGTAAAATTAAAATGTTGTCCTTCTGGTAGAATGCAGTTCCCCGGTAATGGAATTAATTACTCTTGGCTAAGAACTAGAGAGAAACTGACCAATGAAGATGTGCAAAATTTTCAAAAAAACCATTAGACATAACTTGAGTCTGCACAGTTGATTCCATGCTGGAAACAGTCTCTTTGATTGCTTAAATGAAGATTAGATCTATTCAGGTATGACATGTGAATATGAGATAATGGCTTTTTCTTAAGATGACAAATCCAGCAGGTTGAAAATTATACTACTCTTTGGTGGGAGATTGCTTAGTCTGAAAGTTACACTTAGGGGTTGTTTGGAATTCTTCCTTCCTGATGGTGAATCATGGCTGAAAACAGCCTCCTGTTTTTGTGTCTCCAAGAGCCCTAGGGAAAAAGGAAAGAAACATTCACGTGGAGAAATTGTTTCCCCCCACATCATATATTAACTTCAGCAGTTAGAAATTAGTTCAGAGTTTATGAGGGTCTGAAGCTCCTCACTTTTCAAAAGCTTTGTTTCTCTTTGCTTTTGGCTCCATTTAGAGCAGAAGAGTGGAATGGAAATGTCATTTTTAGGGATTATACTTCCTTGTTCTCCCTGATCTGTCTTAATTGTGTTGGAATTTAGACAGATTTTCTTCTTTCTGTTCTTTGAATGGGATCAGCAGCACTATAGCTGATAAAAAAATTGCCTTGGGTCTGGCTCTGGAATAAGGACAATTCTTATGAGAAGAAATGGTAATTTATTCAGGGATGAGCCAGTACCAGCTGCAGTGATGTATATTTCTACACAGATGAACTGTGAAGGTTTGCTAAGTAAAGAATATTGAGTGTGCAGAAAACTGTAAAAGTTACCCAATTCAGTGTAGATGAACGAGACCTGAAAGGGACTTGGAAAAGTGATGTCATCATAAAAGTGAGAGCTTTTCAGAACAAGTGTTTGTCACCACTTTAAAATTTTTATTGCATTTCTTAATCTCCCAAGTATTTTTTCATATCCTCTCACCTGGTGTGATGTTGGTGCAAGGTTGGCAGCTTTCAGGTGTAGCATCAGCCTGAGCCTGCCAGAGGGAGCTCACTGTTGAGATGGGGGCATTGCCCTGGGACCTGCCAGGGAGGTAACAACTGCTGGGAATGAGGACAGTGGATACGGAGAGCCCGAGATAAAAACCTCTTGTAGCCTTCAGGGGCTGTGTATTGCCAGCATAGGCCATTGCTCTCAAGGCCTGTTTTGTATATTGATTACAAAGATTTGTTTTAAATCTCTTCTGGTAGCCATTGTAAATCGCTGCTTTAATTACTGTCTAGGCAGCTGGTTTGTTGAATTCTACTGAATGGCATTAGTTTGATCAATTAATTCTGAATTCCAAAAAAGCTGCATTTAAATTTAATGTGAATGTGTTTGGTTATCTGAAAAATAAAATATCTGAGAGGATGTAAGAAAATCTAGCTGATGTTTTACTGGAAAGGTGTCAGTGAGACAGTAATGAAATATTTCAAGTTATGCATGGACATGCATAGTTCACCCTTTTTTTCATCCTTTTCTTAGGTAGGCAAAAAAAGAAGGAACAGAGTAGTGCTCCTACTCTGTAATATTAATGAACGATTGTGGGTTCACAGGCTCACCTCATGCAGAATTCTTTGTCTGCGCTCTTTGTTCGTGTTGTTGTCTCTTAAGCCAGTTTCATGGTCACATTCTTCCTGGGACAGTAATTAACTAATACTGATTATATCCCTGGGGCCTCTGGTATCATCCTCTGCTTTTATGTCTCTCCCATCATCTCATCACTGTCAATAACTTCGGGGGCAGTTTTGGATATCTTATGAGTGACTTGGTGATACTTCATCAGAGCTTGATGTTAACATGAAGAGCATGGCTGTAGATAGCATTTGTCACACAGCTCTTTCCTGCACAGTTTGGGACTAATCCTACCATCTAGAGGCAATTTAACTTATAACTCTGGCTTTTCTCTACTGAAGTAAGGCATTCTCTTGCCTCCAAAGCAGCTAAAACAATAAATCTGAAACTAATGGTGTAAACCTTGAATCAAATAGTGCATAACAGCTGCAGAACTCCCTTGCAATTGGTCTTGGGGATACTCTTTCCTGGAGAGGATCTACCCCATGCATACAACATGTGTGCATGGATCTCCATTGCTGCTGCAGGTTCTGGGCAAGTTTGGTCTTCTGTATAGCAAATTAGTGATCTGAAACTTCCTTCATAACAGCTGTTTCACTCATTTCCTCTTATCTGTTATTTTCATTCCAAATAATTTATTAAACTGATATTCATATTCAAAACTTTGGATGCAACAACACAAAAAAAAAGAGCAACTCAAGTAACCTGCAGTTGAATGCCATGTTTATGCAAAATAACAGAATTTTAGGGTAGTTGGCACTAACTAATTGTCTACAATGCACCAGATAGTGTCCTAATGAAGGGAATCTTTCCCTAATTCAGGTAAATTAATCTTTAATGTTTGTTTCTTCTATGCTAATAAGTAGGATTGCAGTGGACAATTTTTAACTGATATCTTTCTTAGTCCATGGGGTACAACTTACAGAGAAAACAGCAAATCTGAGAAGAATATTTATAAACTTCCATATGTAAAATGATCTGTTATATATAAAATGTATCATGTTTTATAAAATGAAATATCTAATTTAAAAAGTAGTAATTTTTAAAAAATTGAGTATAAAACAACCCTCTTAACTTTGGGGTTGTGCTTAGGAAACACTGGTGTGTGGAAACACTGTGGCAACGCTGTCACACAGCCAACACTGTTGCAGAGCTGCACTCAGGGTTCTCTGAGCTGCTGAGAGAATGGTGCTCATTTTAAATGCAGCTTTAAAATAGCTTAGCTCAGTAAGACACTGAGCTGTCAGTAACTGAGGAACCTTTAAACAAATGTACTGGAAAGGTATGATATGGTCTAAAATCAAATCTGTCCCTGTAATTCTTCTATCCTGCATCTGTGTGGAAGAGAATTGTTGGATCAGGGGTTCATTTTGCCTCTGCCTAGATATGTGATTTTATTTAAAATGTGTTCCAGGCCTTTTTCAGTAGCTGTAACCAAAGTCCCGCAAGTGAGACCAAGCTTCTGAAATGGATGCCAGGGAAGCTTTGGCCCATGCAGACAGTATATTCTAGTGGTCATTGAAGAGAAATTAATTTGAATAAGTTAATTAAAATCAAGCTGATCTTGATAACGATCAGTTATATTTTTTTCTTCATGGAACTGAAGTTTTTAACTCTACATGGCTCTAAAATGAATCATGATGTCTTGCATAAAAATGCACCTTACGAAAAGTAGTGAACAATTATAATAATGGTTTTACTGAAAGATAAAAGAATCTAACAGGTAGGTACAGCAACACTTTAAAAATTGATGACTTGTGTATAAATAAAAATGGTATTCTCTTCTCCCAGTAGTGCTTTCCATTAAATAACAAATCAAACACAAGGATTCCCCTTCCCAAGCCCCAGTTAACTTTATGTTTCCTACCGTTGGATCTCCCTGACCATACAGTTCTTACAGCATCAGGAATGCCATTAGAATGGCTGAATCCTTGTGTCATGGTTTACAAGGTGTCTGCTCGGGAAGGCAGAAAAGCCTCCCTTGGACTGGAGAATGTAAACCCCTTCCCTCCGAATTATTAGAATTTTGGAATTAAGGGGCTCTCAGGCAAAGATATGGGAATAGGAATAACAGTTATTTACTAGTATATGTGGTAAAGCAAACAAACAACAACAGCTACGGTGTTACCAACAAACAGAACCGAACCCAGTGACGCCGCTCGGCTGCGGCTGTCCCTGCGCTGCAGTTCCGGTCACGGCCAGCAGGGGCGCTGGCAGCTCCCGATGCTCAGGGCAGGTGCGGTGATCCCCACGGGGCTGCAGGGGGCGCTGCGGCGCGGGCTCGGGCAGCGCGGGGCGATGGCGGCTGGGCCCAGACGGGGAGGGATGGGAGAGAGGCCTCGCCTCACAAACCCTGGGGCAGCGATCCCGGGGAGGGATGGGAGAGAAGCCTTGCCTCACAAACCCTGGGGCAGCGATCCCGGTGCCCCTAGCAGGACTCTTGGAAGCAGCAGGCTGGAAATGGCAGGAACGAGCAGAAATTTTGGGGCAGTGAACAAGAATGTCCCAAAAAACTCTGCAGCAAACAGCTGGAGCCTGCGGGATGTCCTGGCAGGGCAGGTGAATGTGAGGCCCAGCAGCAGGAGAAACGTTCCCTGCTGGGTCACTGTGGTGGTAGGAGAAGGCAGCAGGGACGGAGTCTTGCAGTAGTGGTATTCCCTCCGCAGCCTGTGTCCCCTCTGGTGCCGATGCCGAGAGAGTGAGCGAGCTAGGAACTGCCCCCAGCCCCATATGAAGTCATCAGTTTCCATTAGCAATTCATTGGAAAAAATTCCACAGGTGGTAAGGAGGGAACAAGAAAGAAAAAAACAAAACAAAAAAACCCCAACACCCAACCCCCAACACCTTGCTGGTCGCTTATCCTATTCTTCCTTTTCCCTCACATATGTTTGTGGCCTGCTGAGTGGCACTCCCATCTAATAGCTCCCTTCAGCAAAGCATACCTCCCTCTTAAGCTTTGCCTCAGGAACAAGGAGTCGATTTTAGTTTGTATGAAATATGAGGTTTGAATTGGATTGTACAGCACTCTCATGGTGTGAAAGCTATGACTTTATGGTGGTCTTTACAAAGCACACCTCCATAACTCATCACATGTTCTCATTTCTCTACATTCTGGGTATATGTGCAAAACCACGACAGTGTTCTAAAAATCACTTTACCTTTTATAGCCTCTGTACATCCCAAAATAAATCGAAACCTAATCTTGAAGTGCAAAAGTAATTTATTCTTGAAAAATCCAAATAGTATTTATAATGTTAGCCACTTCATGCTTCCCCTTTTTTCCTAGCACTCACTGTTCACGCTGCCATCCTCCTTAGTCAGTTCTTTCAGCTTAATACTTCTGTGCTGTTATTAAAAAGAAGAGTTGTTTTCAGATGTTTTCCATGGCAGCACCTATGCTCAGAATCCAGAGGAAAACACAAAGGGGTATTATAGGTGGTATAACTACTGCTTTCTTTGAGTATTTTAAGTTCCACATAGTGAAAAATTATTCATTTCTTCACACACTTGAAGTCACCACAGGTACTTTTACATACACATATCTGGTTGGAGAGTTTTGGTTGTGTATTTTCATTATTTAGTATCAAATGGAAAGGTACCTAATTTAGGTTTTGCACTGCTTGCAGGCCAGGTAAGGACCTTGTCTCCAGTCCTCCTGGTTTTTCTGTTCAGGAGTGGAGGGAAGGGGCTGCACTGCTGCTGTAACCACGTATGGTGCTCTGAGTGGAGCTCCTCATGGGGACAGCTGCCCTTTCTGCTCTGCCTCTGGTAAACTTCCCCGTATCCAGAGGAAACCAGCAGAGTTCTGCCCGTGTCTGGTCGGGATCTGACCAGCTGGATCAGCCAGGTCCTCTCCTAAGTCACAGTGTCTTTCACGTGGTTACATTTTGTCATCATCTCCGTCTAACCTGGTCATGTCAGTTTACCACAAGCACCTTTCCAAGAGTAGCAGATTTTTGCCAAAGGTCTTTAGAGAATCAGGGCTGACGTTACAGTTATCCTGATCAAAATGATGGCAAACATTCATATTGAGGAGCCTGAGTGTTTTGTGTCCTGTAAGAATTTATACCAGCTTCAGATCTTTCCAAGCGGTTTGCGTACCTGCTGGATTGCTCATGGCCATTGTGGGAGCACTTTGCTGCCCACCAGGTGCAGGAGGTCCCTGAGCAAGGAATTGCCCCCCCCCAGCAGAGTGCTCTTACTGCAGGACTGCCGGGCCCTGGTCATGAGGAGGGTGTTGAGTGAGGATGGCTGTCTCTCACTGCTGATGAGTGCTGTTCCGCAGTACCCATTAGCTCACCATTGACTGGGGTTTCACCTCTTTGCAATTGCTTTTCAGTGGAGTTAGTCGTGTGGAAAGCCCGGAGTGCATCCCAGCCTGATTGTTTCCTGAAATCAGGCCTGTCCTCAGACACCAGGAGCAGAAGGCATCACAAAACCTTCTTGTAAGCCTTCGAGTTGTCTGTGGTTAGCCTCAGGCACAGGATTTATTACAGCATCTCTCTCTCTTTAAAAAGCAGAATAGAAATGTTCTCATTCTACATTCTGAATCTTCCCAAGAAAAACAAAATTTTGGCACACGCAAAATATTTCTGAAATCCTTGTAATATCTTTTGGGATATTATTACTAGAATCAACTTCCTTATTTATGGAGGATCTTTATAGATAATCACTGTCTCACCCACGCCTTTATAAATATGTTCACTGTTAGCTGTATTTGGCCCTGCTAATACACCATGAATTTCCAGGCTTACTTTCCTCAATATCTATCAAAGGCAGTCTGCCTTTTCCACTGAGACTTCACCATGGTTGATATCCTGTCCAAGCTAGGTTGTAGTTCTCTGGGTTTACACCACTTCTCTGGCTTTTGGTCCACTATCCATCTTTGCCGTACTTACACACTATTCCTTCCGCAAGAGTCTTCCTCTTTTCTGCAAATATAAAGATGTATTCTTCTTTAAGTACAGCATCTGAGATAGTTCTTCCGCTGCTCTCCCCTTGGAATCTGAAGATGTTCCTCAGTTTGGAGACTCCCAGGAATTCGCTGTAGGAGTCTTTTGTCATCTCCATAGCTGCTGGTCCATCTGCATGTGACTGGCTGGAAATGTCCTCCTTGCTCTGACTTCCTGCTTTGCACTAATCAGCAGAGTCAGTCTTCTGCTGCCTGTGCTTCCCAGCTGCCTTTCACTCCCTGAGACCCAGGACAAATGAAATAACATTTGTTTAAAGCTCATGTAATTTACATTTCTGGAGATCATACTTACCTTTCCCATCATATTTGTTCCGCTTTGGGCTATTCCAGAACATGAGTTCTGGCTGGACTTCTCAGTGGCTCCAGTAGAGTTGCCCAGAGGAAGCCTGGCTATTGCAGGTACCACATTTGTGTAGGTTGAACCATGTGCTCTGTGGAGGCTCTGACACTGCAGTGCTGCAATTCCAGAAAGTCTAGCTGGACATCAGTGGTGTATTTGTGGATATGATAGAGAATTTGAGGGTGTTTCCAGGTCTTTTGATTAGGGCTGGAACTTTGTACTGTGTATGTGGAGCATATGGGATCCTGCAAGTGCTACCATTCATGTGTCACAGGGACTTCCAGTGATGTACCTGAACCTGTCTAACTTTCAAATATTTTAGCAACCATTGCACCTCTGAAAATTTTACCAGCTGCTTAGCTCTAGCTGGAGATGAAGCACATCTTTTTTCAGTAATTTTCTCTTAGAGCCATGAATGCTAGTCACTAATAAGTGAGGAGAACTGAAACAGATGCCAGAAAATTAAAGTCAATTGATTTTATGTATAATGTTAACAAGGCATTTTATCTTGGTGACAAACAGCGCTATCTTAAGTAAGCATTTGTTTGACCTGGTGGCTTTGATATCAGTTGCTATGAATATCCATGTAGCACCTATTAACAAACCTGCAGCTTTCAAGGATTTAACAGAATAGTAAAGAAACATCAATGTGAAAATAAGCTGATCTGTAAGTGATATTTTTGTAGGGAAAAGGAAAAAAAAAGCATAGTATAGTCTGTGTGGGTGTATGTACATATAAAATATATACAGTATAGGGTAGTTCAACATAATACAGGGCATTAATAACCATAAGCATTTAATAAATACTGTCTTATAAACAGAAAATGGATATTAATGGTGACAAGTTTCGAAAATTGGAATTGGTCTCAGATGAGATATTTAGATTAAGTTACAGAAGTTATGTTGTCTGGCAATAGGAACAAATCAAACAATAAATGGCTGTCCAGCATAAATGCATAACTAATGCTGTGTGCCAAAAGGAACTGTACCAGAACAGCTTTCATGTTTCCATAAAATTGAAGGAAACTCTCTAAAGAAACTTAATTTACAATACAGAGCTGATGAAATAATGTTTCTACTGACTTTGAAGGCTGAAAGGATACTTACCAATTTTCCTGAATTACAGGGTAGCAATTAAAATTATTTCAATGCCTTCCCTCATTTCACCAGCTGCATTCCTAACTTGACATCAGCCTATAAGATATCTTTTAACTTCTTCCTCTAAACGTATTGAAAAACTCACAGATTTACAGCCGTGTCAGAATTTATTTACACAGGAGGAAGTTCTTTCTTCTTGCAATATTTTTAGTTTTGCCTAGAAGTACATTAAATTTCAATAACTGGATCAACACCAGTTTATGTCAGGAAAATCTGCAGCTGAACAGGCTTCTCCCTTTTCATTCTGTAGCTTATTATTGTGATGGTATTAGTTGAGCAAAAAAAAAAGCTTTTAATTATTAATGTTGTGATGAAGTCTGATGGTGCCAAGGAGAGTAAGAGTTTAATGCCTGTCTTTTGTGGTAGTCCATAGGCAAGTAACTCGGCTGTGAGAGGAGGAATCTGTCTTTAAGAGCTCATTGTAGGTAAACACAATCATTTTTTTCTGTTTTGGTTGGTTGACTGGGTGTTAGTTTAGGTTTTTTTGGGTTTGTTTTAAGGGAATAGCATTAGGGTGGTTGAGCTCTAACTATTGATTCACAGCCTAATCCTTTTTTATGTATTAACAGCTAATCAATGGGGAATGTGAAATTAAACACAGATGTTCAAACTTTTATTTAGCAATACTAAATGCATAAAGAGAAATGTGGTTGACCTGACCCCTATTAATGTTGACACCATGATCCCTTCAAAGTAGGTGCCAGAATCCCTTTGGTCTGAACAGGAAAGGATTTTTCTATTTGAAAAAGAGTCAATGCGCTTACAATGAGATTTGATCCAGCCCCATCAAAAGTCAATATGTTTCAAATTCTGTTTAATCCAGTTTGCATTCTGTGGCCAGTATTACATTAAATGGCCAGTGTTCTTTAGAGCACAGTGAGTGGTCATTGACATCAGTGGCCCCAGATTTCTCCTCGGAGGTTTCTCACCATATAGTGGCTCTCTGAAAATACTCTGTGTTATGGTATGAAATATTAAACATCATGTAGGATTGCTGACAGCACTGTAATATTGAAGACATCTGTCCGATTCATAAATATATTATATTTGGCTTCTCAAAAGCAATGGAATGTCAGATCATACAAGAATCAATTTAGATTGGGGAAGTTCAGCCCATGTTTAATTCCAGGGCATCATTATTTACATTGCTCAGCAAAAAGAGCATGTTGTCTTCCCACTTCTTCACTTTGAAGAAGCTGCATTTGTGTCTTGCTCTTTGCAGAGTAATCTCCGGAGATGCACCAACTTAATCCTGAAGAATCTGATCAAATGATTTGTTGTTCTTAATGTTTAGATTGTAGTAGAGCTCAGGATGTTTGTGGGGTCTCTGCTTCACAGGTCTCCAGGTGTCTTTAGTGTTCATGTATGTACATTAGTTACAGGGGAAGTTTGCCAGTTTCAGACAGTTGAAAAATAGCTGTATCTCTTTTCATACCTTAATCCGACAGGTGCTCCTGCCTTGCTTCATTTGAAAGGAATAGCACAAGCATAAGACAAATTAGTGTCTGTTTAACTCATTACTGAGTGTCCTGGGCTTTCTTGCAGAAACACCTGGGTAATAAATCCTTTCTGGACCTCATCTTTTGTAAGAGATGCTATTTTCCCCTCCAGTGACTGTCATCATCTCCTTGTGTTGCATCTCATCATGCAACTGTCTCAAAGTAACAAAAAAATTTCTATAGTCCTGTTGACTGAGGATACTTTAGGTACTTGTGAGGTATTTTATAGTAGGGCTGTGTACTTCGAAAATGAATGATTCTGGACAAACTTAGGTATGTTTTAATTTTAAAGGACACAGTCAACAATTCTGGAGCTCATAGACTAGATGATCGAAGATAGTGAGAGCGCAAACACTTCAAAAACAATATAAAGGAAATTATAAATTGCTGGGTAATTACAGGTCAGAGTATTTCAGAAATAGACTTTATCACAATACTGATATTGGATTTGGTCAGGTTTTATCCTCTTTTTCTGTGAACAGTGGGGGAAAGGAAGATGGCAAAAAGGCAAGAAGAATTCCTATGTTCTAGTGCAGACTTGGGCTCGTAACAGTGCTTTTATGCCAAGCTAGCACTTCCACCATGAGGAAAAATACATAGAAGCTACCTTTTAAAAGAGAAATGGAGGTCTCCTATCTGTGGTTTTGTTATCATTTCAAAGAAAGCTTTTTAAAACCTCTATCTAGTCACAGTGGAAAAATTTTAGAATTACCCTGAAGTGGCTTTGTCATCCTTCAGTCTGCTTTAGGAGTGACTTTGAGAAAGAGAAGTACTCTGGGAGATTCCTTACCTTAAATTTTAACAGATAATCTGAGAAAATCCATCTAAGCACTGGAGCTGGGAGAAAGCTTGTACAGCTGATGCATAGGCTGTTTAAATACACCCAGGTGAAACAACGCTCTGCTTTAGGAGGACAGCTGGTTTTAGTAAACTTTCACTAGGTGCGTAGCCATATTTCTTGCAATTGCTTACTTCCTTCAGCTGAAAGGAGCTTATCTTCCCCATCAGTTAGTTGTTTAATGAGATATAAATCTCATTAAACCCCTCTGAAATGCCTTCATTGTGACAAAATTCTTTTAAATTGCATGATTTTTTATGATGTTTTACATTCAGTTTGTGTGTCCTGTAGAGCACTGGGGATGAATGAGTGTCATGTGCTACGAAAGACTGATGTTATCACTCCTCCTGCCTAGATTCCAGCTGAATCTGCAGGGTGAGAGTTTCAGGAAGATAAAAAGCATAGTTTCATAGTTTCTTTTCAGTAGTAAGCTGCCCCAAGAGAAATGGAGTCCGGCTATGTATCATCTCAGCCTATGCCACAACATTCCTGTAAAATCCAAGAAAGTAGTCTGAGCTGTAATTTTCTTGACTGCATGCTATTGACTTCTCAGGTGACGACATTTAAACTTGGGGTACTTTTGGGAAGCACCATGCAGAGAATGGATCAGATGGACTGTATGCCCCAGATTCTGGGGCCAGCACTGACAAGTGCCTTCATTAATGGCCTGGGCGACCACACAGAATGTCTCCAAGGCTGGAGTGCAGAAGGTGAAGGACTGGGACAACTGGCTGTGCTGCCATTAGGGGGGATCACACTGTGGTGGTAAAGTGGCTCTGCAGAAACCTCATGAAGTTTCCAAAAAGGAAATACATTTACAAACAAATGAAGTCCTGTGAAGCTGACAAAATACAGCAATAAAGTATTGAAAAACACTGTCAGCAGCAAGCAAGCTGCTACCATTTCTTTTGGAAGAGAAATTCACTGCAGCACTGCTGACTCCTTGAGACCTGTCTGAAAGTTGTACTGAGGTGTGTATCCTTGCTTTTGATTTCTTGGGTTTTAGACCACAGCTTAGCGTCCAATATCTGTGGGCTTTTCGTCCTGTCTTTTTAGGTAAAGGTATGCATAATGATGTTCATTTGATTTCTTTTTACATTTCATTATTTATTGAACTGGAAAGTTTCTCTTTTCAGATTTCCGATACCAATGGCAATAATCACACATGAAATACCTGAGAAGTGTATTAATGTAGGTAGTGGTAACAAGAGGCTGTTATAGTTCCCCTCTCCCATAAGACTCTTGAAATCTCTAATAGGGACATCCAGAAGAGGCAGACTGCACGGCAAGAACTTCTTTCACTGGGTAGTTTCAAAGAACTAGGCAAAAAGAACTTTGTGGATATGAATTGTTTCTAGATTGTTATAATCTAGAAATAAAATATTAGTGAGTCAGAGAAAGATCTTCTACATAATCTAAAATCTTTACAGTATTTTTCAAATCTGTTCCTGGGCAAGTAATCCCTCTATACTGGCAGAAAATTAACAGGAAATTGCCTATTAGTGTTTTTATTTATAGTTCAAGACTGAACAACTCAGTGATTTATATTTTCAATTTAATCACACCAACTGATGTAGGAAATAACTGGAAATGGAGGTTTGACCTTGCTCAAGCAGACTATGTAAAATTCAATGTAGCAAAGCTTGCTTATTGAGTATTGTGCAGTAATAGAATGTTTTTTGCATTGTGCAGCTTGCCAACTATGTCAATACAAGATAATAGTTTGGGCAAATTACATGACTAAAGAATTAGAAATGTAACTGGAGAAAGGAAACATAATATTGGGTTTGTGGCAAGAACTCGTTTTATATGATAAAGCAAATTTGTAGTTTGATCTTTAAAGCAGAACACAGAAAAAGTACTGAAGAATTTGAAATGCAAGGTCTATTATAGAATAAAGGAAGTAAGAAGACAAAGAAGTAGTCTGATGGCAGCCAAGACAAGGGCAAAGAGGTCTTGCTGGGCATTGCTAAACATTTTATTCTTAAGAAAATAATTTGGTTATTTAAAATAAGCTGATGCAAATCATGGTAGGGAGAAAAAGAAATAGTTTAAGAATACAAAGTTCAGGTTTAAGAATTTAGTGTCATTTATTGTAATTTTTATCGTCACTTAAATCTTCCTTAATACATTCAGGCAAGAGAAGAAAGTCACTGAACTAGTGGAAGGGCAGAAATTCATTCAGCTTATAAAGTACAGCTCCTTATTAAAGAGTTTTCCAGACTCAATGTGCTTATGCTGGAAAGAAGAGCAAAGCAATATGCATGACTTTCACGCAGTCACACAGGCCAGGAAGGTGGGCCCAAAGAGCACCCTCCTGTGAACAAACTCCCTGTCTCAGGTGGAACCTGTGCGTGGTCTCATGTAGGGAAAGGAGACTTGGTTGTGTCAGATGTACTCTGCTCTGCAGGCATCTTGGGTGTGCCACTGGCATTGCCTGCAGTTCTTTGTCAGCCCTTGTGTAGCCTCCAGAATCTTGAGCGGAATAGCTCAGGGAGTGCTGTAGCTCATCCTGGTGATTGTGAGGCCTAATGGAGGAGGTGGGGAGCAGTTTCTGATACACTGTTCTACTGAATTATGTTCTCTCTCAGTTACAGGGGAGCTGTGTTTCACAGCCAGCTTGTAGGTCCGGAATGTCTGCATGAGGCTTTTGTGTCTCTGAATCTTGAGGAAAGGACTTCTGGTGGGACATTAAGCATTTTCCATTGAGTAGTAGAGTAAAACCTGCTCATTCCCTGGAACTTCAGAGGTGTAGAGTCATATTCAAATGACTAACTGGAACGACATCCTCTGAATAACTGAATATTTCCACTGATGTTGGGTACTGTGTTAGAAAATTACCTTAAGATCAAAGAGAAGCTGATTGCAATGGCTTGTGGTATTTCTTGCTGACAACACTGGTTTTTTTGTTAATCTCCTCATTTACATCTCCGTGTTGGAAGAAGAGGGTCTAAGCCCTTCAATGCAAACATCTTTCATACAAGGTAGATGCATTTTTTCCAAGTGATAATTTCTCTCCTGGTACAGCTTCTCATGAAATTATAAAGTCATTAATTTGTTAAAATACCCTAGTGGCCTGGCACAAGGGAAAAGGGGTATGATTATTCCTGAGTTATTAAGGGAAGGATCATTTAGACACAGAATTTCACATTGCTTCATTGAAAGACTGTAAAAGAATTGTTGAAATAGGTTTTTAGTCGGTTAGACTCCTCAATAATCTTTTGGGGGAACTCACTAACATGCCTGAATGATAAAAGGCATAAGGATAGCTTTCATCAAGTGAAATTGTTAGTGGTGCGTATCATGCTTGAGATGCATTATAAGCTGTGTTTACGATGTGAGAAAGCTTGTAATAGCATCTGATGCACTGCATAAATCATTGCATCCTTGGGACATGATAAATGCAGAGAAATTTAATTCTGGGACAGTTCTTAAACAAAATAGATTACCAAATTGTATAAAAATCACTCCTCATACTACTTTTTGGCCTTTGGCTTATAAACTATGAATAATGCCATCCCTCTCCTTTTTCCTTCCTGCACACCTTAGGTACAGGGTGTGAGCGAAGAGCATCAAGGCTGGAATATTTTGGCCTGCATCCTTTGAGTCAGGTAGAAATAGTTAATCACATGGCAGAAGCAAGCTTTGGGCTATGATTAGTCCCACACATCGAGAATTATCTTTTGAAAAATTGTTTGAGAGAGGGCATGAGCCTTTTCTGAAAGAAAATGAGAGTGCTTGCCAGAGAAGAGTATTTTCAACATCCTGTTTGTTTAGTAGATACCTGGTGAGAGAACTTAGCTGAATATGTTTGGAAGAATTATTATTCAGCAAATAAAACCCTTTCAGAAGGCTGTTATCCCAGTATGAAATCTGATAATGTATCTTGGAGAGATGAAGAACACTTGGGAGTGTTGAAAGAGGCAGGGAATAAAGGACATTGCAGATTTCTGTTCATCATGGTTTTTTATGTTTACTGTATTTCAGTTGTACTTTTATAATGAGCTTGCAATTTTATCACCTTTCTGCTTGTAAGTATTTATTTGGACTTTAAATTGCTCAGGAAAAGCCTCTAATAGCAGAAGTATTAATTTTTTTAATGCAGGAAAACACACCTCCAAACCTAGAGTGTGCTCTTACAGCCTTTGTGCACAGTTCCTCTCAAGCTAACAAGTAGTCCATATGCAGACTCAGCCATGAAATGTCTGTAGAAGGTGTGCAGGAAGAGATCTATGCAAGCTGCAGAAAAATATTTTAGTAGATTTAACGGAGTACATGAGTTTGATAAAGCAGTATAATGTGCCTAGGCAGAGGTACTGCATGTGTTTATTCAGGGACTTGCAATTGCTTAAATCTCTTTCATCTCAAAGATAAAACTGTTAGTGTTTTGTTAGCAGCAACCCTTGCATTTGGATATTTAACCTCTAACTCTTATCTGATCTTCTGTGTTCATTGATACAGAGAGGTTGTGTTACATTGTGGATTTACATTGCCAAGTTTTAGAAAGCAAGAGGCAACACATAAATGGAAATGCTGTGCTGCTGAAATAAGTAGGGAAGACAAGCTTTCTGTGTTAGAGTCTAAAGGGAATTTGTGCCTTGAATCTTGACTTCCCTCATGTTGAGAAGTTATGTTTTGGGTTTTTTTAATACCAAGAATATATTTGGTGACTGGATAACACTGTAGTGAATAATGATCAAAGGAAGGCAGGGAGTTATACTGGGTTATCTGTTTGGAACTGATCTTGTAAACAGACACAAAGGTCTTCATCTCTGCTAGAAAGGCCACAGAATGCCATGGATAGTCCAGGCAGAAAAAACTGTCAGCAGAATTTCCAGTAGTTTCAGAAGTTCTGAACCTTTTTCTCATGGGCAGAGCTCACAGAGTAGTTTGTTTGAAAATGTTAGTTATGCCTATAGATTGTATTATTCTGGTTTACACATTTTTGTCCCACTTCTTCCTCAAGAATGGGATTGTTTTGTTCCTTGTTCCCTTCAGTGAAGGGGACGAGATATTGCTTAGTTGCTTGTAATGCAGGTAAGAGGCATCTTTTGTTCATGTCATGGGTAAAACTGAAGAAATGAAAGTTTACCATTTTCTTAGTGTGCCAATTGCTGAAAACATTCTGAGCATGTTTTATAAATGGTGCTGGTTTGATTTTTTAAAATACTTGGCAAGAATTTTTTTTTCTTTGTCCAGTCTTTCTGGCCCACAGAAAGTGGGCCCACGAGTGTGTTTGAAACTAGTGGGTAAATAAAGTACAGTAGTTAATAGAACTTCTGCAGTTTTCAGTACTGATACTATAAAGCTTGCACAGGGGAAACATGAAGCAGATGTTGCCTTCCTCTTTAGCAACAGCAAGGTCAAAACTACACTATAGCCTTTGATTCCTGAAGTCCATCAAACTGTTCATGGTTTTACATACCCAAAATAGAAAGGAGGCAAACATCAGGAAAATGCAAAGTGACCTGCTACCTCCACTTCAGCACTAATTTAACTTAGGGTCTCCTTCAACTAATTCAAAAATAGCAAGCCTCATACTTAATTTATGTCAAAACAAAGCCAAAGAATTGTGGTTCAGAGTTTCGCTTGGTAGATGGAGGAAGACAGATAAGGAAATATCATATCTGAGAATATGAGACTCTGAAGAGTTTATGCACCTTGTTTTGACAACTCTTACCACTTTCTTTAGTGCATGTCTGCTATATCAATTCTTATCTTATTGTTGATTTTCCCCTTCTCATGGTACTCTAGAAGCTCTCTAGCTTTATCTCGCTACACTTTGAAATAGAAAGAAACATGCTAAATTGAGGGACAATTACAGGTAACTTACTGCAGTTCAGAAACAGGAGAGTATTTTCCTAGTTACAAGTTCTTTGGTCTCTTTCGTTAACATTAACTCTCAGAAACATTTTAATAGCGAAGGGGATCATGTTTGTTGATTACAAGTTCATAAAGCTCCATTTATTCCAACAATGGCAAATACAAGGAAGGCTCTAAATGGTCATATGACTGTCATAAAAGGTGAAATGCAAGTTCCGATCCCTATATAAAATATAGCAAATTCATATGGACATTAAAAGAAATTATAACTGTATTAAAACAACATCTGCACTATTAAAATTATTTGCAAAATTGTTAAGATTGATCCCTGTTTCATATTGATTACTGGATGCATTCCATTGCAACGTACAGAACTAGGAAGATCTATATTCATCGGTGTAATTAGGTAAAGCCTTAACATCTGAGCGTAGTGAATAAATGTTTTAATTAAAATGAATAAGAAGCAAGTCTTTCTTTGGTATGTTGCATATTTTATATTGCTAGAGTTTTAGATGTCTTTAAGACACTCAGATATTTGTTCAAAGAGTGACAGTCCATACCCAAAGAGCAAATTCGACTGGGTAAGAGAGAAAAATAGTGCTTTTGTTGTGTAATGGTCACTGATGAGATGTATGTCCTAGTTCTGACAGAAGTGCTATGTTTCAGAACCCTGTAGCATTAGATGGGTTTTTTTAACTTAAAATTTACCCTAGCAGCCAGAACAACAAAAAGATTTTGAAACAAAGAACCCAAATGCAAATCAAAGCCAAGTCTGTGTTATTGAAAATAAAGAAATTGTCTTTTATTAGGGTTGAGTTCAATTTAATTGGTGGAGCTTTATATTATTTTGTGTGAGTGGAAGGTTCTACCTCCGAGGAGGCTGAGGGCCGGCAGCAAAGCAGGAGCGAGCAATGGCGGGAAGCGATGGCGGGGCACAGAGTGCTGGGCAGTGGGGAGGCTCTCACATGGTGCCGACTACTCTGAGGGCAAGAGTTGTGTTCTCAGCTGAAAAACCAACATTCAGAGGTAATTCCTAACAAGTCTGACTTCAGGCCACAAAAAAAAAAAAAAAATAGTGTCCGCAGTTGCTGGCTATAGCTGGGGGGTTTCTGTCAGAGAGGCTGTAGCCAGGTGGCCTGAAGGCACTTCCAGCAGTGGTGGGAAAAGATTCCTATTTATGTGAGGCAATTTTTTTTCTTTCTTTAATCCTTCTTCTGTCTGCTCTGTATCTTTTGGGGGAATAAATAATCCTTTTCTGATTTTGGGCCCCAGTGATTCAGCATTGTGACAGGATCCTGTGGAAAAGCTCTGGTAAAATCAGGTGCCTCAGTGTTAACCCTGAGGATGCAGAGTCCTTGTTGAACAGCAGCAACAGCAAATAGTTCCAGATAGAGAGGGAAGGAGAGAGAAAAGACAAATCTGTTGACAAAAGGTTGTTTCTAAGAGAAAAAGATGTAAACAGTACTGGTAGTGGAGCATCAGAAAGCTCAGCTATAGATCTGATGGTCTGTATCATAGCTGGTGCCAACAGTGGCAGCATTGCCTGGCTGGGAGAGATAGCATCAAACCCAGGAAGTTTATAAGTTATTGCAGGGTAGGAAAATGCAGAATATAATCTCTATTATAAATTATGCAAGAGAGCTTAGGTTTTATGTGGCATATATGATGATGATTACATATGTGAAATGTGGTACATATGACTGTGTTCCAGGAAAGGCCTCTCTCATTAGAGCTGTGTGGTACAGCAGCCATTTTGTTTTCTGAGTTTCTGAGGTGTTAATAAGACATCAATATTTTGTGCCTCATCCCAGTGAGCTTGCCTTTATTCTGTTTCCTTTAAACTAAAAGAAATCACTGTCAACTGAAAATTATTTCTCATTTGCTTATGACAGTCACAACTTGAAGGAAAAGTTCTTAATACTCCTGTTACCATTTCTGTTCCTAGTCCTGAATGGGAAAAAGAGTGTGTACAAAAACACCCCCAACTATAACCTTTTTGAAAGTAGGGTTTGGTGGGATTTTTGTTTGGTTTTGGGGGGTTGTTTGTTTTTGTTTGAGGTTCTTGGTTTTTTGGGGGGGGGGTTGGGGTTGTTTTTTTTTTTTTTAGTTTTATTTTACTTTTGAATGTTCAAGCCACTGTTAGTTGGCTAACACTTGTCTGGCAAGTGTGAGTAGAGTCATGGGGAACAATAATCTACCTGTCTGTCTTTCTCTTGGACTGGACGTCAGGCATGAGTCTGGTTGGTGGGAGTGAGGTTCCTGTATCCTGATGTTAGCTCTTCTTTACCTGTCAGATTAGGAAGATAAAACCAGACACACTTGGATGCATTTCAGCTGAGCTCTGAGAGGCATTTAGAGAAATCCAGGTTTGATTTATAAATGCTTCTTCTAACTTTTGTGTAGAGCTGCCTCTGATGAGCAGTGGCACTGTAGATTTCTTTATTTCAAAAATCCAGTGGGAGCACTGTCATTTTGATTGTCTATCTGTCTCGGCATAGGTTTTGCTAGAGGAAGTATATTTATTTCATGATTGATACCACAGTTTCCTCATGTGTTAGCTGCCTGGGGCTGACATGGTGTTATTCTTGGGCAGAGGCCTCCATGCTCAGGTTTGTAGGACTGTTCTCTGGAGTTTCTTGACCTAGTGCCTCAAAATTGATTTACCCTGTGGCATTAGTTGCCTCTCATGGCATGTCAGCTTTGTCTTGAAAACCAGGAAAGATCAGGCCCAGGAGCGACAGCACTAGTAAAAGCGCTCTCTGTTCCTGTTACCAAGGAGTGATAGGCAGGGTCAAGGCGGGGGCCTGGATACTCACATGCTCAAGGTACTATTGAAAGTAGCTACTCCTAAAACTCACGTTAACTTTGCAAATGAATCAAACTAGGTCCAGCCTCCAGTAACTGAATGTAGATCCCTCCTGAGGTCTTCGGGAGCTGTTGAAGGCTTGTGAAATACCAAGTATTTGCTGAAACAGCAAAATGCCTGTGAGGTTTGAGCAGTCACCCAGGAGTGGGACCCGTGCAGTCCAGGCTGGCTTTGTGTCAGGATTTGTTCATATATTCACAGTGGGTAGAAGTCAGCCCTTCTCTGACAGCCTGGAGCTGGCAAATCCCTGGCTCATGGCAGCATTCATCTGTCCGAGACCTAACTCAGGATCCAGCTGGACAATTTTCCATATACAGTTCTCACTATTGTACAAAGCTGGTCCTGTGGCCTAAGTAACTTCTTAACTTGTCTCTGAGCACAATGTTACCATCATGTTAATGTGTGTAAGGAAGCAGGTTTAATTTTTTTATGTCCGTGCATTTTGGCTGTTGAAAGAAATACTAATTTTAACTGTTCACTTTAGTCATTCTTTAGTGATCGTCATTGCCCTTTCTCCTGAAAAAGCAGTAAGCTAAGTCTAAGTGCTTTGGATGTGCTGTGTCTAAGAACAGACACATGGCCAGCTGTTACAGTTCACTTCACACAGGGTAACTCTTATTTACAGCACAGTGTGCTGGCCAGTTTTTAGAGTTTCCTCTGCCGGTAGGACTGTTCTAAGTCTTATTGCTCACAGGTCAATGGACAGCTCAGAGAAAGAGGGAAAATCGCCATTTGTGTTCAGCAGTGGCTGAGTGCTTCCTCAAACATGAGATCCCACACACTTTGTGTGAGTGTCACTGAATCCATTTTCTAATCTCTTACTCTTCCCCTCCAGTGAATTGTCCTGGTTAATTTTGTGTTGTGTTAAAACATCCACTTAATCAGTGTTTAATGTATTTAAATGCAGCCTTGTGATTTCATTGAATGCCTCTTGTCTGTATTGTGAGAGACCACTTGATTTATTCTGCTTATACACTCCATTGCTTTGGGTTCTTCTGGCATATCCCAAATTAATTAATCACTGAGGTGAATTGCGTCATTTAATATTTGTTCACATGAGACTCTTTGTTTCCCTAACAATGCTCATTGTATCCTCTTAAACTCCTGCTGTTTCTGCTCTTACAGTTTTGGAAGAACACTTGTGGGTTCATAGCATCATTATAAGTATTTCTATCCTGTATCAGCCGCTGGCATTTGTCTGTGTTCAGATGGCTTTGCACGGGCACCATGGTTTGGTACCATTCTGTACATTAACACAGCCTGGCAAGGCAACTCTTCTGCCGCTTAGCAGGGCAGTGGGTGTAGATCGGAATGCTATCACATGGCCATGTGCTGCTTCTAGATTTAGTTACTTGTTTAGCCTCAACTTTCCATAGTCACTTCACACATTATTTCATTGACTGGAATGGAAGCTGAACTTATTTTCTTCAACTGTTGCCTGTGAGACTTTCTTTGTGAGGACATAATGAAACATATGAATTTTAAGGCAAAGACAGCACAAGGGAGGTTCTTGACCAACATTCATGTAGACACTGGAGTGCAGTTAAATGGTAAAGAGTGTAATTAAATCAAGAAGGTAGCACACAGTGAATTTATTTTGCTCCATTCTGTGTTCTTATTTAGATAGGATGTGGATGACATGTAGACTGGAACTAAGAAAGCTGGAAATGGATAGAAATAAGAGAGTAAGGACTTGAAAGGATAATAAATTCTTACTGCAAATACTCACATTTGAATACTCTTGTCAGTTATATAGCAGAAAGTATTGAAACTTACCTGGTTACTTTCTACTAAAAGTCCAAGTGGAATAATGAGTTAATTTGTTAAGTATTTACTACTGACATTCTTTTCCAGTAAGTAATGCCCCAAAGTACAACTTGCTGAAATCAATGAAAATATGTTTATTAACTGTGAGGTTACACATCAGTCTCTGGAACAGTTTTAATATAATTTGTTACTTATCAGTTACTCAAGAATTACATGCTTCTGCATGATTTTTTGCCTCTCAGCACAGTAGTGGATGGTGTCAACTGTCACAGTATTTCTAGATCCTCTTTAGAAAATCATAATGTAATTTCCTAAAGGAGATAGTGTACTCCCTTAAGAAGCCACCTGTGTTTCAAAATATACTAAAGCCTTTTCTGTGCACTTCTCAAGAAAATACAAAATTTAGCAGTAAGTTTGTCACTTAAATGTAGAAAGATTTATGTGGGCACAATCCCAATAGGTAAAGTGCAGTTCTGCGTAGGCTTCAAAAGTCACTCTCCACCTCTGTTATCATCAGAACAGCTCTAGCTGTTCTAAAGCCCAAATCAGCCTGAGTAGTATCCAGTAAACTGAATATAATTACTTCAGTGGACTGGTGTACAACTGGAGTAGCAGGATGGTCACTGAGCTGCTGCCTGGCTCTAGTTCCCAGCTGACTTCATCCAGCCTCATTCTGTGCATTTCAGCTCGATTTAACCCTGCAGCCTGATGACAATTCATTATTTATTTGCTTTGAGGCATCTCATCCTTAGAGCATGGGTAATGCAATGAAGCCAGCCTCAAAAGGATGTTCTGTGGATGAAATGGACATTTTAGAAATGCCAAAATTCAGTGTCATGGTAGGTTAGGATAAAAGCCTTGAAATTCTTCAGTGAAAATGAGTGAGGCTTCAGCACAGGCTTTGCTGCAGCAAATGAAATTGAAGATAAGGAAGAAGAGGATGAGAATGCTCAGAACAAATCCCAGAAAGGTGTATTGTAGCTGGAAGATGCTTTTTTACCAAAAAGGAGGTTGTTAACCCCATTAAGGTATGGAGCCAGAATACTGAGGGACCCCTAAAAAGGGGCAGTCTTATAGTGGAGTTCTAGAGTGCTCTTTTCAGGGGGTAAGCTGATAACTTACAAACTCTTCCCTAAAGGCAGAGGGCAGGGGAAAGGGGTGTGGGGGTGGCAGAGCTGTTAGCAATCTCTAGATGCCAAGAAAGTGATTTCTTCATTTTTGTTTTGGAAGTCAGCTACCAGGGCATTGGGAGCATCTTTAAAATTTTGTAAAACAAAATATCTGAGAGGAACCAATTTATCAATTTTGACTTTCCTCTGGAAAGAATTTTTAAAAATTTTGTGTACTCCTTGCCTTTACACTCAGAACCCTTCCATAGTTTCATTAAGCAGAATCTATTTTCCCTGGAGAAATAAAACTCATAGAGGGATACTCTGTTTTTCCTCCCTGAGCAAATCTTCATCTATGACTAATGTCTCAATTGCTATAAAAAATTGTAAAGATGACCATTAACTTTATCATTGAACATCTCACTTAAAAAAACAATTAACATCTTGAAAGACGAAACTCTTCTGTGCTCTTTCATTGACAGCAAATGTGAAAACCTAGCTCAACATTTTGAACTAGGTTTTCACTTACAAAATTCCAGAGGGAAGAGAAAAATATTGAAGCTGGCAATTGGCATACCAGACTTCGCAGCTCATTATCTATCTTATAGTTCACCTACTGCAAAAACTCTTTGTATTGATGTCATTATTCAAAGAATGACAGCAGGTTTAGGACAAAATTTGGATTAAATGTATCTCTGCTCCAGAGCTGACAGCAGCATTCCACCACAGTTTCTCCTGTTGGTGGATGCTGGTGCAGGGACACTTGAGCATTGGCAGCGCTGGAGAGGTGCTGCTCAAACACACGAGGAGTTAATTGATTCTTGAGCAGCTGCACAGAACACATTGCACTTTCTGTAATCTCTCTGTAGCCAAGTTAGTTGCTTCTCATTCCCTCGTATATCTAAGTTCCGTGCAATTCATCCTCATTGTTGCAATTTCGATAGTTTATCTTGCTGCTGTGTCTTCTTGAATGAGATTCCTCCTTTGTCACTGCTTACCAGCCCAAGCCTTGCTCTGGAGCATATGGGTACGTTAGACCTGAGCCAACCTATCTATTTCCCACCTTCTCTGTGTTTCACAGAATAATGAAAATGGATGAGTTTTTTACTCTTTAAATAAAGATCCTGAGTTCTTGTTAAGCAGCCTGTGCCTCTTACTGAAGCTGCAGTGCTTGCAGATCCACATGGGATGTGTGTGCAGCATGTATGCACAGCTTTGGCACAGGGACAAGTGCAGAACCCTCTTTGGAGTCAGCAGTTATTGTTCAGAAGGGGATGACCAGCAGTGCTCATGGCTCTTGAAATGAGGCAGAATATTCTGCTTACTGTATGCAACAGTAAGCAGAATATTCTCTCTACTCTACTCATGCTGTGGGAGTTTGTTTTGCAGGGTTTTGTTTATAGTCTTATTTACAGGCACAGATTTGGGTTTGGATTTTGTACACATACTTAAGTTTTAGCAAAACCACAGCTCTTCTGCTTATCCATCTGACTCTGGCATAAACAGTGGTGCAATGGGAGGTCAAATCCTTCAGAGATTTATTGAGGATGTTATGAACCTCAGAAATAAAAATAAGGAGTTAAATCCCTTAAATTGAGATTTTATGAAAATATAAAAATTATGTATGTTGGATTCTTTATACATCATTTTCTCTGGTTCTGTAACACAAGGCTGCATATTAAATTGTTAATAGGATCTGATAGGTAGTTTTGGCAAGATGCTCTGTGGTGCGCAGTTTGCATAAAATCCAACCAGGCCAGCCAGGTGACTACAGGAAGAGCAAAAAATGCTGAGTTTTCCCTATGAATGTTCACTAGATATATAAAATACAGAGGAGATTGAGATTTTGACAAAATGTAGCCTTGAGCCATTTCAGTAACTCTGCCTTTCAGTGTGATTTGTACAGTGTTTTCCAGGCATCTTATTTCTGCCCTCTTCCTGTATTCTGAGAAATTATGTTGTCACTCTCAGCAGATGACAGTCTCTAGTACCTAGAGGAAAGAAGCAGCGTACATAACATGAACTTTGTAGTATTGAGCACCGAAATTTTAGACTTGTTGACTTAAAACATGCATACAGATACAACTTTTTGAAAGGTCAAGGCCAATAAGACTATTTACATACATGCAGATGCCAAAATTACATGTAGATTTAAAAGAGTATATGGGTAAGTTAATGTAAGAAAATTCACTGAGAGCAGTTATAAAACATATATTAGCATATCTCTGAAAGTCTGGACTGAAATCCACTAGTTTTGGTTTTCACACTGAACTAGGGATTTGCTTTGAAGATATTTGGAGGAGAGATTTCTTCAGTAGTAGTCACTAAAAACATGTCAGCCTCAAAAACATAGTAGCTGTAATTGCTACCATGAAAATGTATACTGAATTGCTTGTAAATCAAAATTTCATGCAACACTATGATCAAGACCCCATCAATGGATATTATAAATAAAATGTAATGCAAATGATAAACAACCATGTATCTAAAAATCAAAATAAAAATGAACAGTTAATGCAAATTGCCACAGAAGAAGGAGAGTGACTGAGGATGATTACAGAGCTCTGTTTCATATTTTGAAGTAATAACCTTTGGGTAGTACATTCCTGCTGTTCATAAGAGAAAGGTATATCATAAATTGCTCACAACCCCCTACTCACTCAGAAATTAAAAAACCTGATTAAAAATACATTTCAGAAATAGCATGGTCTCTCTTTCTCTCTGGTCAGATTCCATGAGCGAAGCATGAATTTCTAGGCAGTTTGTGTTCATCATCATCCTGAATAAGCAGGATCCTCAGCAATCTGAGTCTCTGCCTTCCCTTGGCTAGTGATGGTGTATGCCTTCTATGGGTGTGGGACAGTTCCAGCAGCTGTCAGCAGCCTTCCAGAGTTCCTCCATGTGTGTATTAATTCATACACTTAGCATTTGAGGTGGTGAAAAAAGACAGGGACTGCTTTGCATCCCAAAACAGCAAGTCTGAGGGGATGACAAAGGCAGCAGAATTGTGGGAATGTGTTTTAATGACTAAGATGTTGTTGTGAATATAAATACAAATACCACAAACAGGTATCTCATGGAAAAAAGAGTGAATGAGAGGGGAAAAGGAAGGAACAATAAACTGAAGTGATTGGGAAAACTGCATATCCTCATCCCTTAAAATGTAAACAAAACTGGAAAAGAATGCTATAAAAGTCAGGGGGTTTAAATAGGGAGAACTACATGCTTTAAAACCAGAGTACCCATAATTTTAGTGATAAGTTGTTTTGTAGTGACACAGGCTGGTTTTGCTAGTTTCCTGGCAAAGAATCCAGAACTAATGTTCCCTTAATATAGTGGAATACAAGAGGCATCAAAATAAAAGAAGTTTTACAGTAAGACCATACTTAAATTGTCTACATTACTATATACCATATTATTAATGGAGCAATATATTGCTATATGGTAGATAAAAGGGGAAACAGGGTTGACTGTTGAATACAGTCCAGTATTTCATATGATGTTCAAGTCATCCAATGTCTGCCATTATTAAGTTATGTTTACTGTTTTCACCATCCCCCAGTTTCTGGACGAGAACTGAGGGCTTACTGTTGGGAATACTTCATCGATCAGCATAGAGAAAAGTATCTCTATCCCTGTTTATTTCACTTTTTCAAGGACAAAAGAAATTAACTGGGAAGCCTGAGCCTAAAAACTAACCAAACAAAAAAGCTCAGGTGGAAGGAGTGACTGATGGGATAGGAGGAGAAAGCTAAGCTGTTAGTTTGATCCTTAAGAGGTAGCTAGGGCTGGGTAATGAACAGGGTGGTTAAACATGTTCTAAACACTTGAAGAAAGTGAGTGAGAAAAAACCCATCTCTTGTCCCTTCTTTCCTCCTCTACTTAAAGTACTGTGTCTATTGGCCATTACCAAACATTCCATTAACAAAAGTTGCCTTTAGTAAATCTTAACACACTGTTTCTGGCTTCTCTTGCAAACAGGGTCAAATCCATTCACCTTTCCACTGTAGTGCTGAGCTGGGAACCCAGCTATTCTTCCTCGCCTTGTAAGCAGAGGTCTCCTGAAGGAGCCAGAACTTCCAGGTGCTGGATTGCTTCCTTTTACAATTGCACGCTTGAAAGCCCAGCCCTCAGCCTGAATGCGTGGCTTGGATTAAAGTAGTTGCTGACAAAAGTAATCAGCTTCAAGAGTCCTTTGTCCCAATCTCTTAGGTTCAGGTTTCTTGCTATTAAGAAGAGAATACACAGGTGTGCTGCACTAAAAGGAGAGTCAGGCAGATTCCAGGTATCCTGAGTGAATGCACAGTGAAGCAAATACCAGGGGCTTGATCCAAGTCTGTGAAGTCGGCAGCCTTTTACGTTGCTAGCAGCGAAACCACTGTCCTTGAAGCTGACTAATTGGCAATGCAAAATTCTGGCAGTGCTTTCCAGACAATCTGTTGAATCTGTAGATGTTTGCAGCTACAAAAGCCTCAGAAAAATTAATGCTTTATGTGTGGGCACTTTTGCATCTCTGTATGCCTACCTATATACACTGTATGTTTTATTCTGATAGCTCTCAAGTAAAAGAGCAATAAAAATTTTAAGCAGCTGCCCTTTCTGATAGCTGCCACCTTGGGGCTCATTCCAATGCTCATTGAAAGTCAGTGACAAAGATCCCATTACCTTTAATCATGCAGGATCAGGGCCTTTTATGATGTGGTCAAGCCTGCTGAGCATGTTTTCAAAGAATATTCACTTGGATTAGACCGTGCATTAGGCTGCACTAACTCATTTCTGCATTAGCTCTTCCTAAATATTCTGGTTCAGGCCTGTTGGAAACCAGGGATATCTGTCCATGGAAACAGAGCTGAGTAAATGTTGGAACAGGGTCTTGGAAACAGGTTTTAAATTTATGCTTGTTCATACAAAAAATCTGTGGAAATTCTTCCTAGCAAATTATGCAGTTTATGGGTTCAGTGGTAACAGAGAAGTCTGAGGTTTAAACCCCAAATACTTCCTGATAATGACCTGGTCACATGTAGGCTACAGGTAGGGAATGATCCACCCATCCTGTGTGGAAAAATGCTGTTTGCTTACTTGTACTGTCCCACCCTCAACAACAAAAAGCAAAATAATAGCTAACCTTCTAAAGGATAACATATTTACTTCATACCTGTGAACATGTATTTTTGGAGTATAGCCTTCATCCATGGAGATGGCAGCTTCTTGCTTTGTCTTAGTAGACTCTTCTTAAAATAGCTGAGTTTATTCAGACCAAAATGCCTCTACAAGGATTCTACATAGGTCACATACATTATGTTATTTCAGGAGGGAATAGAAAAGAAAATTATGGGCTTGAAAGGCCACTGTGATCCCCTGCTCAGCTTTGCCGGGAGGAGCCAGCTAATAAAGAGGAACAGGAACGATGGAACTAGCCCAGAAAATAAAAACTTAATAACGAAGATAACAAACGTGGCCCAGGTACAGAGGCTAGATTCCAAAGACCCCTGAGCGGGGCAAAGGCAGCCAGGTATAGGGGCACAAGGTCCAATCACAAAGGTGAACTCAGGATATGACCTTAAATGAGCTAGGCATGGTGCCAATTGGAAACTCGACCAAATATAGGATGGTTCTGTCAGCATACTACTAATTCCCATGACTCTGCTCTTCCCACCATGGCCTGGTCAGGTGTCCTCTCCTGTCAGTGCCCTGCCTGCCATGGTTTATGGCCAAAGCCCTCTGCAAATGCATCTGAAGCAGGAATCCCAGTTGGATGAGATTCCATAGAAAATCCTCAGCAGAATTGCTTCAGAAACCAATTTTTGTTCTTGGCTTTGTTGTTTTATATCCTCTGCTTCTTTGTGGCAGGAGAACTGAATACAAATGAGAAAAAATAGCCCAATCTCAGACACCAAAGCTGTGGGATTTAATTTAGAAATTGAAACTCCAGCTTGAATTTTTTCTTGAATTGAATTTGAAATTTTCAAGTCAGATTATTTGAAAAATCCAGACCGTCTAAATATTTTTTTCCTAGGCAGAGGGCTTTATCTACCTTTTTTTTNAAATTTTTTTTTCCTGGGAGGGGGGTTTTTTTTTCCTTTTTTTTTTTTTTTTTTTTTTTTTGCAGGTGATAAACTTTGCTTTAAGACTGTTTATGGGCACATGACATTATCTCTCTGTGCCACTGACTCTAGGTTCTAGCAGAGTGCTTTAGAAGTGCAGGGATGTCTCCTCTGTTCTTCTGAGAAAATGTTTTCTCCTGTTTTCTGTCTCTTCTTTCTCCATCTTGGTGGAAGCTGTTGTTCAAATAGTGCACAGATGAAGGGTATCTTCTGAAACCTGTGCTAGTATTTTGTATCTTTTGTAATTAACTTGAGACAATAACGCTCTCTTCTAGGAGAACGTTTTTGTCACCCTGCATTGCTAACGCTTTACACTTTAATCAGAAATAACAAAACGTTTTGTGTGGAATTTACTCTACAGTGAAACAAGTGTTTGATCACTTTTTCAAGGTGATTCTTTATATGAGGATGCATATGCAGCTGTTTCATTTGAAAGGCCCATTAAAATCTTTGCTCACTTTATATCTCTGGGACTGGATGAATTTCTATTCAGGTCTGCTGAGCTGAGAAAGCTGGGACAAAAGTGTTTGCATTTTGAGTAACTTCCATCGGTAAAGTTGATACGCCTCTGAGCTCTGAAAGTCTGGAAAGGAGATTATATTAGTTTTGTCTAGGTCTTCTCCATCATGCCAGTTGTTAGCCACTTTTCCTTGTAGCTATTTCTGTGTACTAGACACCAGTTCCTGGGGTGTGAAAAGACAGGCTTTTTCATCTGCTGTTTGAGAGTAGGCCTCTTCCCAATTTCCATAGCCCTGCTCTAAATTCCTCAAGCACTCATTTGACTCTGTTTTGACCATATCCTTTCCTTCCAGCAATAGTATGGGAACTTCTGCTTGATCCACAACCACTAGTTTTGTAATTTTGCTCCAGCACCCTCCAGCCAGTAATTCATGCAAACATATAATGTGGAAATGGGATTGGTTTTCATGGAGTAAAAACCAGTAAAAAGTCTCCATTAAGTGTGAGATTAGGCTGTTCAGCAAGGATGAGTAAACACTGGAGTACTCTGCCCCGAGTTGGCTGGGTCCTGTAGAAGCCTGGAAGAACAGGCAAGACAAGCCCCTCTCAGGAGCAATTGTTCCTGCCTTTCTGCTCAGGGAGGGACTGAATGACCTCTGAAGGTCCCTGAGAGCTCCAGGCTCTGTGTATTTGATGATGACCGTGTTTCATTCATCAACTTGGGGGTTTGTTCATAGGGAAAAGCAGCATATGCTGAGGTAGGACAAGCTGAGACTTCAGGGCTTCCCCTTTTCAACCAGAGCTAGGCGAGGATATAAAATTCCTTCTCTTTTTACCCTCACAGGATAACCTTTCTTTTCCCCATCCACACCTCCTACCTGTACCAGCTGTGGTCAGGGCAGGACACCCTCTTTCCCTGCTTTTTCTGCATTTGATTCTTCATGGGCCACTTCCATGTGTGAGCCTGTCCAGTTCTGCTCTAGGAGTTAAACAGTTTCCTGCTGCACCTGCCCTGCTCCTTTGCCATCCTCAGCTGCCGAGGGTTTTAATCTACCACAGAAGAGGGAGGGATTATTTCTGGACTGGTGTTTCATGTGCCGTGTGCATTTGTCTTAGCTGGCTTACATGTAATTCCCATCTGAAATGTTGCTTATTCTAGCCAGAGTGCCCACAAGAAAACAGTCATCTTAATACAAAGGTGTCACAAGTAGGTTGGCAAGTATCCTAAAAAAACACAGCATTATTATTAAAACATTGCCTGCCTTGCTCATGCACCAAATCTTTAAATGTATCTTGTGGAGTTTTTATTCTTTCTGAACATGTTTTAGGTTTATGCTCTCTGTGATCATCTCTTTGACTTTCTTTGCATCTCTGAGACACAGTGTGTTAGTGTTGGAGTGTTTCTACCATAGCAGTGGTTCACACAAAGTCCAGAAAATCTCAGCCCAGCTGCTATAGTGATCCCTTTCTGAGCAAAATACAACTTCAGTTTGCTTATCTAAATTAGACTGCATGTTTACAATATAGACTTAATTGATAATTAATTGATAGGCATTGGCATTTATGAACAAGTCTTAAGAAAATGGTCTGAGGAAAGGAAGCCTCCTAAACTGTAATCTCTTTTAGATTCTTCATTAAATTATACCCTCATGTTTCAAGGCAGTTTAGTGTGCCATTAGTATTTAAACTAATCCACTGAGGAAAGCCAGAGCCAAATAGTTAATATAATAAATACTGAAAGCAGATTATTTTACTCTTTGAATCTGTTCCTACAGTGCTATACGAAGACTCCTCTGTTGGTTATTAGGAACTTAGGGCATGGATGAGTGTCAGTGGGAGTCTGTGGAAATAATTCCCATGACTTCAACTGGATTAGTAGTATCAGTTTCTTATGAAATAATTGTAGGCAATCCCTGTGTAGGAACTGTTGCTGAAATTCATAATTCATAGAAATATCACACTAAAGGTAATAAATATCAAGACCACTTTCTCGTTGCAAGAGACAGACAAGTGAGATACTTTCCACAAGCTAAGAAATGCATCTCTTCTAAAACATTAGTAAAATGCTTCAGACATGCAATGTTAATAAAATCAATGTTCATTTGGAGCTTAGCTTTACTGAATCAGGGCCTGGTAAATGTCTCTGGATTGTGCAGATCTGCTGTCACACAAAAAAGCTGTCTGTTACTGCATTTGAGGTAATAATTTGCAGAAACTTCACAGCATTATGAGAAAAAGAATTTAATGATAGAGTATCAGATTGTTTCTGGATGCATGAGCAGCTATACTTTGTTGAGTCTCTGAGAAAATGGTCTCTCACATTAATAGCCCATAACTAAGCACCTGTCAAACTACTTAGAGCTAAGGTATTCTTCAAGATTTCTCTTCTTTTCAAAGAAAAAGTAATTGATCTAGATTAAACTTATCTTGAAGGAAAAAAAATTATGTCAGGTGTTGGAGAGCTGGTGTAATGACCAAATTAAGTCTGATTGCACTTTTTGCTTTGCAGAGTTCTGTATTTATAGGAATTACATTTATCACTAAAGAATTAAAATACCAATTATTGGTCTCAAGTGACACAAAAGCAGATGCTTATGTCTTATAATTCAGTATATACTAGATTGATTTCTTCTAACTTTTTATCTCTGCTAGAAATATATTCAGTATTCAGTCATTAAAAGCATTTTTGCATCATCCTTATTCCCTTCCAACACCCACTGAACTTTAAAATAGCCACTGGGCTGTCCTCAATTGAGGAAAAGATTGATTTTTTCATAGCCAGAAAATATTTTTTATTTACAGCTGAAGAATATAGAGATAACCATTTTTTGGGTGCATTGCTTAACATTTCCATGTAATCAGCTTTAAAGACCATTTAAAATATCTCTGTAATTTTGAAACACTATTGGGAGAATAGGAAAACTCATCTAGAAGTTTTTATAGAAGACAAAATGAAGACGGCTGTAGGTTCCTTTAGCAGTATATTAACTGTATAATTAGGTGAAAGCAGAGACTCATTTTCTTTTCTACTTGATTCTCAGCAGAAAGGCATCTTCTGTATTGGTGGTAGCATTATGCAAAAGAATACATATCAGAATTCAAACAATTTTAGTTTAATGCATGTTTTAAAAAATATTTGTGTTTTTAATGTATTTTCAAAGGTTCTCTATGCAGCTTCATTTCTGTTTTGCAAGTCATAATGAAGGTGATGATCATTCTTCTTTCACGTGAATGGCAATGGACAGCTATCAGAAACATTTTGGTATTTGTTTAGGGCAAGGCTGGCCCCAGAGGAAAAAGTGTTTTCAGACAACTCTTTCTATTTTTCTCAAGGTAAAATGGAGCTACTATAGTGTTGGCATAATTCCAGACAGCAAGGTGGTTGGAGAAGAGCAAGTCATTAAAATTCCCAGGGATCAAGTAATCACATTTTTCTTTCTGGCATTTAGTGGTGTTTGTCTCCCTCTGGGCAGGTTCTTCCATCTCCAGCCTGTTGGAGCAAGCTCTCCAAGCAGAGGCTTTCCGCCAGCTTCGCAGAGCCCGTGCTCTCATATTACAGTATCTTCCCTGGCTCAGAGCAATTGTGCCTGTATGCTGAAGCAGCTTTTCAGTCAAAATCTTCCTGTCCATCCAGTGTGCTGGATCAAAACAGACATTCTCAGGAGTTCTTGCAAAGTTCAGAAATGCCCAGACCTTTCAGGAGGGTTTGTGTTCTCCAGTGTCTCCATGCAGCCCTGTGTGCACACTGCCTGCTGAACTCTTGCACTGGCCCCTGCTGACTGCACAGCCACTGGTGAAGGAACACTGCACAGCCTTTCCCTCGCTGGGTTCAAGTGGGACATTTCAGGCACAAGTAGAGGCCTGCATTAGTACAACTTGGGGACAAGCTAAGCAGCAGGGGGTGTCGGTCTTCTTCATGTGTGCAGTTCAACGCTGCTTTAAAACATTAAAAACAGAGAATAAGAGGGGGTTTTGTTTCAGGGTATGGCTAAACTTCATTAAGAGGTCAGGTTTCTTCAGGCCAAGTTCAATACTAGAAACAAGGGTTAATCAATAATACAGCTCTGCACAGGTTTGTTTGATTGACTGATTGATTGAGCCTTTCATGTCACTCATGAGATAGAGGAATGAAATAAAAAATGTTCCCTGGAATAGGCAGTAGATGGTCCTTTCAGGCAAATGGCTGTTCTCTCTCTTTGGGGCAATGTGATTTATTAGTCTGCTGCACACTACATTGTCTCATAAGATAGGTTCTCCCTTCCCACAGCGTCCTGGTGATCATTCACTTCCTCTGTTCCCGCCTCAGTTCCTCTCTGTTGAATAGAAGAAATCTGAACGGCACCTTCTGTTTTTAAGTGAGTTTTCCTCTGGTCATGGCCATGACCTGATCTTTACAAACAAAATTTCAGTAAAAAATCTTTGCAGAATTTCTGCATAGCAAAACTCTGGAAACTCAGGCTGGTGAAGTATCAACCCAGCCCTGGATACTGCTTCCTGTACCAGATAGAAATCTTCTAAGATTAACTTGAGTTTTTCTACATGAAACTGAGAAGTCTTCTAAGATCAACTTGAATTTTTCTACATGAAACTGAATTTAACTATGCTTATGCAACCAATTTATGCTGAAATATATATGTAAACACGGTACACGGAAAAAGACACTTTTGAAGGGCTTCTGAGGATATGTATAAATTGGTAAGGGCACCCTGAAGATGATACACACATTATGTAAAGGCAAACTACTAGTCTCCATACCTTTGTAAAAAGAAATGTTGTTAATGGTTCTACAATAATTTATTTATAGTATATTATATAATGCTCTTTGAATTCTGGTGACAAAGACTTCTTTTAATCCCATCTAGGCACTAGGATGCTCTTCAGTTTGGTTCATTTACTCTTTACTGGGATTTCAGTTCTCCTCTCCTCTGCCAATAGTTAATTAAAAACTTCCATATTACTTGGCTACCACTGAAAGAATGTAGCTCAGTGGATGAAAGTTCCACTTCTACAAAAGTGATATTTTTACTCACAATGTTCCCTTGCAATTTTTCTCTGCCATGTAATATTGGTGCTGATATTTTTATCTCTGTCAGCCTTAAACTCCAGAACTTTGTTGGATAGTTTAAGAATACTGCAAGATTTAAAAAAATCCAACTAACCAACCAAAAGGAAGGGTGGCTTGCATAAAGAATTTCAGATTGGTAAATACAGTTTTATTTTATTCCAGTTATTTTTGCTCCTATTACTTTCCCTTTCTTTTGGATATATTCTTTTTTTAATGTCTTGGTATATTAGGTATGTTCAGCAATGCATGCAGCATTTGAGAGGTTTTCTGAACAGCCTGTAAATTTTAATTAGCTGGTTAGCTTTTCTGCCAAAGTCAGTATTTTTCTATGTGCTCTGAGCTAGGTAACCGTCTCTGGTGTCTAATTCACTAAGAAGACTTTTGTTTAGCCTTTAAAATCCAGTTTTTAGAAAATGGCCTTTCAAATAGAAATAGGTGTTGGTGAAGTTAAATTAATTTTGCTTAGTCTACATTAAAAATGTCAACTTCATGAATCACTGTATCTTCTTGATTGGGTTTTATTTCAAATTAGAGAGTAATGGTTAAACAAAAAAAAAAAATCTTCCACCACTGCAGACCATTGGTGGAACACCAGTCATATTAATGAGAGAGTATTCCCAGAAACAGCCCAAATCAGAACTAGGTTAACCATGAAAAATTGTGTTACTGTCACTAATTTGACTCCTGTTCTCTTGGGTTCCTGCCTTGGATGTATAGAGTTCAGTATCTTGGGAAGAGGAGGTACAGCTGTCTACATTTTGTTAAGCTTAACTACAGAAATATCCAATCTTTTTTTTTCCTAAAATGTCCTGATTGTGCCCATGCTTGGCCTTGTTTGAAAAGCAGATAGGTTTTCTGATTTGGCAGCCCTTCTCTGACAACAGGGAAAACGCAGTGCAATTCCCAAGTATCACCAGGCAGTCCTTTATTTGTTTATCTGCCTATACCAAAACAAATCCCAGCTGGTGGCAGCAGGTTGGCGTGGAGCCTTGAGTGTGCCCAGATTCCTCCTAGAAAGGTTATTAATATCCTTGAAGTAAAACATGCATTGAAATGTCTTAATGGGGGAGAAAAATATAAATTTCTCTTGGAAAAGTAAGCTTCTCTTCTAAATATTTATTGAGTTATCACTACATAACAAAGCTCTCTTGCTAATTGACTGAACTGCGTTTGCATGTGTCAGAGGTACCTTGCTACAGCAGAACCTTTGAGCTGTGTTCATAAAGGTCTCATCAGGGACAAAAGTCACTCAGCATCCCTGAGTTAAAACATGGCCTTTGTCTCCTTATTCCTGGTTATTCATAGAACATACTGACATTTTTTTCACATGATGGAGTTACTCTTTGAAAGATTTCTTCTGTATGAAGCTTTTTTGCTATCTCAAATGTCAGCTACAGATCATCAGATTCATTTCTAAAATGAATTTTAATGTATCACAGTTCCTTCTCCTATTTATACTTGGCTGTCTCCAGCACAGAGCCTTCAGATAGAAGATATTATCCAAATCCTACCTTTAATCTGTTTGTGTTTATGTTCATAATGTCAGTTAACATTAAGAAACTGTACGTGGGCTTAAAAATATATTTTACATAATCACTAAATATCACTAAACCTTTTCCTTGTAGAAGCAAATCCCATACCCCTGTCCCCCAAGAATATACAGAAAATTATTATTTCAAATTAAGATACGGACAAGACAGCATGTATGGTATACATTTATACATACTTTGAGTTGAGGATATAGAGGTGGCAGAAAAGGAAGTGAAGCTTTTTGTGTGTGTGAGGAGCTTGGGATGTCGTAACCAAGGAGGAAGGACAGAACTGGGGGCCACTGGTATTTAGTGGGAGCACACACGTTGACCAGGACAGTGAGAGGAATCTTTCACTTGGTCAGTAATGTGTAAAGGCTAGAGAGGAAAGCCAACAGATCATTGCAGACAGGTGTCTGGGAGAAAGACTGTGATAAGGAGTTGAAAAAAAAAATTGTGAGTAGGAGCCAGAGTAGAAGGGATATGGACGGCTTTTTACAGGAGTCAAGAAAGGGGAGTGAGGTCAGGCAGCCTTCCTGATCCTCCATCCTGAGCAGCCTCTGGAGCCCACCAGGACAGGACAGCAACTGCCTGGCAGCTCTTCTTTCCCTGGCAGAGCAGTTCATTGCCTTTAACCACTCCTAATGCTGCTGTGTACTGTGGCTTTGAAGGTTGCTCAGTTGGGTTTTTTCCTTTAAATTTTAAAAAATTTTTCTTAACTCCAGTTTAGAGTGCTTGAGTTTAATATCATGAGTTTAATTAATATCATATTCTGAAGAACAGTCAAAATCACTCCAAGAAAGTGATGAATCTCTTGAGTAAAAAACAAGGGTAGATATTTAATGTAATAATTTAGATACATTTGGATAGTAGCAAAAGATAGCCAGTCAGTGCATAATAATAATTTTCCTGTTTGTGTTAGTACAACCTTGTACTGTCACACTTGGAATTAATGTTACCACTGAGGTGGAATTGTGAAAAGGCCGTGCCAGCCAATTAAAATGGTAATATGAGTTCAGAATCTGTTTGTGATTGTATTGATTCCTTCTTATGGAACGTCTCTCTGTGACCTTTTCTAAGCACATACTGTACTTTTCACACTTTTGTAGATTAATCTTGTAGAACAGTATTTTAAATTGTCACACAGTAGGCTTGTAGAATTTCATAAATTGCCAAAAAGATGATAAAAACTACTGTGATTCTGTGATAAAGTGCATTAGAGTGCTGCTAGCAGATCATGCAGTGCCTCTGAAAGTCTACGGGGAATCCCCCATGGCAGAATGAAAATCACAGTACTGCAATTAAGAAGAGGAAGATGTCTTTTATGAAGACACAGGTATTTGTTGTGGTGGGAAACTTGTTTTAAAAATGTACTACAGTGTTAGCTATTGAAGAAAATTTAGAATAAGGATAGTTTGTAGCTCATAAAGTTTAAAAATAGGAGTAAAAACACCTTTTGAGAGTTGAAGGAAAGCAGTCACTACAGTGGAATCTGTTAAACTATAAAACGTTGGGCATGGATGTCATTCCTAAGATACTCAGGTGTGAGAGATGGAACCTAAAGCAAAATTCCACACCAGAGTCCAGCTCCTCTGAAGCTTTACAAGTCTGAACCTTCAGATAGAAATCATTGAGTTAGGTGTGATGGGAATTCACCTTTCTGGAGAGAGGAGAATGCTTGGGGAAGGGATTGTGTGAATGGATGTTAATTGTGATAAAAAATGCTTTTGAATCTTATAAGGGCAGGAAATTAATGTGCTGCCAAACTTTCTAAGTTATAGGAGATTCCTTGGCTCATAGAAGAGAGGTGAATGCAGATGCAGTGCTTATTGACTGCTTGCTTATTTGAGCCAGCTCTGCCTCTTTTTCAGGAAATAAGAGAAATGTACACTAATTCCTTAAGTGTTTCTTTATAGGTGACAGGCTTTGCCTTCCACTGCCAAGCTGGTCTTAGGTCCCTTGGCCTTTAGAGTGCTTACGCTGCTTTGTGTGCTCTTTACTGCGTGGTTCTCACTCACCTCCTGCATACTCCCTGAGATCAAATCAAGGCTGTCACCTCTTCAGAGCTCCCTTAAAACTGGGTGGTTTTTAAGCAGTCTTTGCTGGCAACCAGTGTTGCAATCCCAGTGCCATGATCAGGCACCCCATCTGGCATGACCTGTGAGTAAAATAAACCCAAAGTGAAAGTATTCTAATTGAGGCCTGTGAGTTTATGTGGGGTTTATATTCTTCATTCACTGGATATTTGATTTAAAATTCTAAGCTCTCTTAACCATCACAGTCCATTCAGTCTTTCCTTTCATTTTTAATTTGTATTATCTTGTCTCCTTGATTATCAAATTGCTGAGATCAAATTTCTGCAATCAAATTTCTTTGTGTGAAATAACTTAGTACATATCAATAAGGCCTAGACCTTCCAATTCATCATCTTTGTGATTTTTCTCATGCTTTGAGACTCTTTCTCTGATACAGGAAAGGTGGAAATAAAGGGCCAGCTTACTGGGCAGTGTGTGCTGTGAGGTTTGTGCACCCACTGCAGGTGTGTGCTGGGCAGGCAGTGGGTGGCTGTGAGCTGGCTGCTTGGTCTTTGAGAAGAACTCCCTTCATTGCTGCTCCCACAGTAGGAGACTGACAGGAGGTGGCTCTGCCTTTGCAGTGCAGTGCTCTGACTTGCACAGATGTGCTTTCATACACCCTTCCTTTGCAGCAAGGATGACCAAAACCTGACCAGAAGGCTGGAATTTTTTCTTGTTTCCCATGGTGAGTGTTTCTTGGAGAGACCTTATCAGAAGCAACTTTTTCCTTCCTATGCTTGCCTCTTCCCATCCTAGGCAGAGGCAGATGAAGAAGCTGTGGTGGGTGCCAGACTGCTTTGCCTGCCTCTCCCCTCAAGGGTACCATACCTACCTGGTGAGAAGGGCATTGTGGAAGCGCATTTCTGTGTGCAGTGAGTGCCTGAAGGAGCACTCTTGGAGATTCATAAATCTCCACTGGAATAGCCAGGTAGCCTGTGCTGGCCCAGAGAGGCCACAGTGCTGCTGGCCGTGCTCCAGACAGGCAGAGATGGGACTACACTGGTCTTGTCTGGGCTTCCTGTGAGATCCTGTGGGCCTGCGCATTAGTGCCTTGTGGGAAGGTAAATTTAATTTGCCTTTTGATGCTCTTGCCCATCATGTACAATAATAAATATGCTGTTGTGCAACAGCAGAAGTGGTCTGACAGATTTGTCAACATGTTTCACTTGCTGGTGCAGGAAGATGTGTGTGGACATAGAGAAATGTAGGAATTATTTGGGTAGTGCGGGGGAGTTGTTCAGCATGGCAGGCACAGAGGCTTATCCCTACCACCCCTGCATAAACTCACTGCCCTGTGAGTTTTGTTGCACAAGGGACTGTGGGAAGTGTGGATGATAAGACCAGAGTCTGGGAGCAAAGAGTACTTGAATTAGGTAATAGGGTAGGCATGCCCAAGTTTTGAAAACATCATAAATATTGAATCAGCCAAAAGTAAATATATCCCTTTTACCTGAATATACTCCCAGGCTACATATTGATTTTTTTTTAGCTTCAAGTCTGAATTTCTGGTAAGAACATAAAGATTTCCTTGTTGGATCAATTTCCCGTGACAAATTGTCTGATTTATATAACAGTGCTACAACTCTGGTTTTGCAACCTTTGTCTGTGTAAATCTTGGGTTCAATGACTCTGCCCTATTAAAGGTAGTATAAGTGAGTCCTTTCAAAGATGCTCCGAGATCCACCTCTGATGATTTTCTGCTTCTGGTGCTTTCCACCCACAGCTGAATTCCAACTGAATGAACACATAGGTATTGTGCAGTGGCAGCAGGCAGTGCTTCCATACCTTGGCTTTGCAGCCACATGGAAAACCTTGGGAAAGCTAATGACGTGCACCACCTTCTCTAGCAGCTCTCCACCTGTTCATATGCCCTCTTTAGAGTTCTTTCAGCATCAGTGGGCATTAATGATGGGCAGTTTGCAGCAGGAGCAAAGTCCCTCTGAGCATCCTGAGTGGACAACTGGTGCATTTCCTGCAGGAGATGCGGTGTGAGGTCTTTGACATGGTGACTCATCATTTTCAGAGGCACCTGCCTGTGCTGGGCTCACCAGATCTGTTTGAGGCGATCTGGAACAACCTCTCAGCCCACATGACTGTTCCCATGTATATGCAACTCCTTGCTGAAATTTTAGGGTAATTTGGTGTTGTTACTGAAGCACAAGCTGGCCAGTCTCCAGTCTGGTGAGCCACTCTGTCAGTCAAGTAGAACTCCATTAAACTATCAGCTTCTGCTTTGAATATTCCTACATGAAAACAGATTTTCTCTCCAATATTCACAGGTTTGACAGAGAGCAAAATATTTCCATTTCCTCCAGCAAACAGCTTGTCCTCATGTAATGACAGTTTTCCATCTGCAAGAACTGCCTTTTTGATACCACAAACCACCTGAGGTGAAAATGTAACTGACTTGCTTTGCTGTAAACCTGCCAAAAGTAAAATTATTTTTGCCTGTAGCAAGAACTGTTTTCGTGCCAGTGTATTTTCCAACTTTGCTAAAAGTTACATACTTCTGGTTTTATCAGAACAGAAGAATAGCTGTAGTGTATCTCTTGGCAAATTAGCCTATTTTATTGTGAATCAAGGCAGCAGTTTTATTTTGGACTTATTCATATTCACAGAAGAATCTCTGGTGTGTCAAATTATGTCTTGTAACTACCTGAATCTGAGATTCTAAATTCCAGGTAAGACAGAAAAGCAGACTCGTTTCTGGAAATAAAGGGAACTGCAAGTTTGCATTTTCAGCTCCTCTTGAAGTCAAGGCATTTTTGTTTTGATTTAGTAATACAGATTTAAGTACGTAATGCATTAATTTTGAAAATATTTGACCTAGAGAATCATGTGTAAGTTACAAGTGCTCCAATTAGAGAGAGACATTTCCAGAGTACAGAAAAATGACATGGGAGAAAAAGAAAACAAAATTATTTCTGTCTTTAGAGGTCTGCATTGTAGTGTTTTGGCCAGAATCATGTTCTGACAGACTCTGACGCCGACCTCAAATATAGTTTTTTATTTTAAGATAATACAGTTTCATGATGTACTTAGAATTGACTTCTAACAATGACTTATTTTTTCCGTGCACTGTGATTGTCCTTATATTAGAAGATATTTAATTAAAAGGCAGTACTTGCCCTGACCTTGTCAGCATTCCAAAGGATTTGACAAGATGTATCATGTCCTTAATCCAGTGCAGCATTCTAAATTCTGAAGAAGGTATCCCTTGTGTGCCTGTGCGAACTTTGGCCAGCAAGGGGACTCCCAGAACAGTGTGCAAGCCACAGAAATCTGCACACTTCTTCCTGCTCTCTGATCTAAACCAATGGCACTGCTACAGAGTTTTCCTTCCCAGAATCTTGCAATTTTAGGAATATATTGGTGTTAGGTAAAGTTTCTACCTTACTGTGCTTCCTATTTATGCAAAAATCCTTCTGCCAAACAACCTTGCCTTTTCGTTGCCTTACCCATGGCAGCATCTCGCTTCTGCTTAGTTCCATTATTGCCCAGGAAGGTTATTGCCCCTCAGAAGGCAAAGAGCAGTGGCTTTATCATTGTGCTGCTGCACATCCTGTCTCTGCCCTTCCTGTGCTCTAATTCCAAGTGTGTTCGTGGCGGGGCTCGGGGGCACCTCCTGCACCCCTGCCTTGGCAGGTCATCCCCAGCCTCCACCATGGTCACAGAGGCTCTGATAGGAGGAATGGACTTCAACCAGTATCCTTGCCTAGTTTGTTACTGCTGCAAGGATGGAGAGTTCTTAAATGAGGTTTTATGGACTGTGAAATACAAAGTGTGAAAAATATGAATACAAGATACCCAAGCAGTCATCACAGTTGCTTCCTAGGAGAAAAATATTGGTCCCAGAGAAATCAATATCAATATCAGTGTCTCTGTTGATTTGTGCAGAGCTGAGAATAATTTCAGCATGGAATAATAAGCCTTGGCTGCCTCTTTTCCTGGTTCTATTTGCATTTCATCAAGAAATGGAGTATCAGCTACAGAACATTAGAAAAGCCAATCTATATTCTGACTCGCTATGGACTTGGTAACTTGACAGCACTTTAAGTCAGCATTACTTTAAAGTATTTTTGATCACAACAACATGAAAAATAGCATGGATTATTATTTCACTAGGAAATAAATGTAAAACTTTGTAAAATAGCAAGACAGTTAAAAAACCCCAAACCCTCTGCTAGAAGATACTCTCTTTAACAATATGCAATAAAGCTTAACTCTGTGACAGTCTAAAAATTGACAATTGAATCATCTTAAAATAATACAGTGAGAGCTGTCCAAATGTAGTCCATCAACAACTGCTGGATATCAAGCACCCTAGAAAAGACGTTGCAATCACCCAAGTTAGAACAGGCATTCAGAGTTTCAGGATGTATCAGTACAGTAGTGTTTGCATGATACACATGCAGACCAGTGTTAAATCATGTCTTGACTTCTACTGAACCAACAAAAATGTTCCCCAATTTAAAATATTTAGAACAAATACGAGTCACAAGAAATTAATTAAAAGAGACATTCCACATATTGATGTATATTATATAGATAAATCATCTTGAAAGTATTTCGAGTGTCACATTGGATATAAGCAAAGAGACATTATATTTTCTTTGTGAAAGAATTATTAGGCTGCAGCACCACATTGGGGCTGTGGTTGTTTTGATTTTTACAGTAAATCATTTCAATAGAGATGGAATGAAAAACGTTTCAAGCCAAACCTTTAGGGAAATGTATAGGCATTGTCAGCATATCCTTAAATATTCTAGAAAATAAAAACAAAATTTAAAAAATTAAAATATTCATCATGAAAAGAAGGGCAATCTCAGTCTAGAATTTCTGCTGGAAATAAAACTGCTGTGGTACTAGTACCAAATTATAAAAGTCACAAGGGTTTTTCCTTGGACCTGTAGGTCTAAAATTTGGAACAGTAATGCCACACTTGCCTTGGAAACCAGCAATAATACATAGGAGAAGTTAGATAAAATAAATTTAATGAGGATCCTTAAATATTTGATGGTTTTAACTGGGCTGAATTGATGCGGTTCTTACCTCAGTACACAGCACTTATATCACTTGGAGCAGTTGCTTCACTGTTCCTCAGTGTTGCCTTACAAGGCTGTGGTTGTTCTGAGTCAGGGTTCAGAGGAAGGTCTGTGGCTCTGGCACAGGGAGGATGTTTGTAGATTTTCATAGTAGCCTGTGAAGACAACAAAATAAATGTCTGCTCTTTAAAACAGAATTTTAGTTGGTAGTAAGGGTGATGTCAAAGTGGCACCTGTTCAGCAGCACAAAGTCTTACACTGTCAAGTTGAAATGCATGGTAAAAACAGAGATGTAATGCACTTATCACTGTTCTATTCCAGTCAATTGTTAACAATAATTTTTTTCACAAGTTGTTATAACATCATTCCAAATACATGTAGTTGATCTACTGAGTAGCTTTCCAGCAACACTCAGCTTGGTTTTGGATGCCTTGTAAAGACATCCTGACCTCTACATCTAACTTGTAAATCTACCTTATAAACTGCAGTTGTATAGTAAAAGTTCACTTGCTCAGTCTGTTTCCATTTTGGGCAAAATCTCTCTCCGTCTGGAAGCAGAAGAAATGTGGTTTAAGTGTTCATAAATGCATACCCTTGTGGAGGAGAGTCTCCATATATAGGGGACATCAGGAGGAAGTTACTGTTTGGAACCATGGGCCGTGTTCACAGACTCAGGCATCTTTTGAAAATTCTACTGCTTTCTCCTTTACCATTCTCTATCCGTACGTGCTGTTGCAAATCCATAATTCCTTCAGCTACAGATTACATCAATACTGACTGTAACTTTGAGGTCTGCATATAATATCTCAAGATTACATGGCATTTTTGCTTTCTTACAACTATTATGGACCAAGAATCACTGTTCTTTTGTATTTAAGTCCTGTTTTAAGTACAAGTGGTAGATGAGAAATGATGAGAACTATGTGTTCCTACAGGTAAAGCCAGCCTTTCTTGCAGTCAGCCTGTGCTTTGCTCTCCAGGCTCCACAGGTGCCATGGCAGTTGTTGTTGCTATAAGCACGCCTAGCAAAAATCAACGTGATCTCATGACCTGTTGTTCATCAGGGGTATCGTGTCAATGTCAATGACCTGAGAACTGAAGTCTGTTACAGGTACCTAATTCTTACGTACCTTTTCTTACAGGCATTTTAAATTAATCTTTCTATGTTATGTGTGGGGGATCCTTTTTCTCTAATAATTCCCCCATACCCCTGGTAACATCTTACAAGCCTTTTTTTTACTATAGTAAATAAAAACCAAACCGGAACTCAGGGCTTACTACAAACTGTTGGAAAAAAAGCCCAGAAAATTGCTGTTAGAAATCTCTTCTTCATGTTTTGCAGACCTCATCCTGCATTATAGTTCTGCCAGTCACAGTTTGTACGTTGGGTTTGCAGTTGACGGATTTCAGCACTTGTGTAGAACCATTGCTGTCATAACCACCATAGCACTAGATGATTACTAATCCTTGAAAGGATCCTCTCACAGGTAGCATGGTCTTATGCTTCCTTTTCCCAATACCTGAAATCCAGGTTTCTTTGATTCAAGTCTTCATTTTCTCAGGACTTTGTATTCAAATATATTTCCAGTATGTCCTTATATAAAAAAGATTTTGGACTTGGTGTTTATAAAGCTGGATCTGTTCTCTGAGGAATAGATTATTTTCCCCTTGTAAATAACTGTGCCGTTAATCTTTTGTGCTTTGGGGATTCATCTTTATTTTTCACTTGGAACAAAGGATAATCTGCCTTTAATCCAGAAGGAAAAGCTGTGATGGCTGATTCCTGCCATTAGTAGCATTTTATACTCATTTACATCCCTTGTGGTAACTGCTGCATTTGGCTGACAGTGTCAAGGCAGGACCTGCTGCCTGCCTGACCACTAACAGGTTGGGGCTGGCTGTACTGCTCACCACTGCAGGAAACTGCTGCAGTCACAGTAATAGATGAGAGTTAATGAGCATGACTGTCTGCTTGGAAGAGTCTTGGGCTTTGCTTGCTTATTTGTTTCCTGTGGTAGAATTAATGGGGACAAATGTTCATTTGGGCAATATTAATAAGGTCACTGTCATATAATCAGTCTAATAAATTATGTTTTTAAAAGTTTAGTCTTAGATGCAAATAGAAGATAATTAGCTACGTAGAACTACAGTGATCACTGCTTAGTGGTAACTGATTGATGAAAAGTGGTGGGAGTCCAGAAGCAGTTTCCAAGTGTTTAAGTGGTTATTAGTGTGAAAGCCTATCAGTGTCCTGGGAGGTGTATTAAAGGTTATCAGACGCCTTTCACTGTCTTGTTCTTATGTTGATTACAATGGGGGATTTTTGCAGATAGTAGAGAAATACATCTATTTTGCTGTTTTTCTTGTAATTAGCAGATTGGTGTGGGAAGATGTCAGTGGGACGTAAGTGATGTTTCCTGATGTGCAGGACGTAATGTTTCTGAGTGTAATCAGCAGCTTCTTAAAATGGGTTTTGCAGTCATGATATGACAAGGTATCAAATAAAGGCACTTCAGTAATTCAATGTAGTTTATTTCATGTAGCTTTCACATATTACAGAAGGATTATCTATTCACTGCATAGGCCAAAACAAAATTCTGTATGTATTCAATAAAGTATGCATTCCTTTTACTTAGCATTGAAGAGTAGGCAGTGATTTTCCTACATGAGAGTCAGCTTGATAACCTAATAATTATAATTATAAAACCTAAATAATTGAATAATTTTATCTTTGTGAGTACACATGTCATAGTTTATAAACTGGACAAATTGCAAATACAAAAGGCCGTTTTCTCAACTGGAAAAAAAAAGTGATTTGCAGTGAGTTCACGTCTGTGAATTAGTATGTGCCCATTGTCCCAGAAATTTCTGTATCCAGATAGAAATGCCATCATTTATATCAATTCATGTATATAACAAAAGAGTGTCAAAGATGGATAATAATTTGTGAAAAGGCTGCCTAAATATTTGAGGGCCAGGTTGAAGAACAATAGTAGGGAATGTGAGTTCTCAGGGACCCTAAATAAGAGGATCTGTTTTCACCCTAATAAAACTGCAGCTCCAGAAAAGGCAATTGGAGAAAACAAATTATTAATTTATGATTTAATAAGAGCCTGCAGAGATGGAAGACTACCAGCGATGGAGTGGGATGTCACAACTGTGAGTCTTCAGCCATTCTGCAAAAAAAGATAAACTCTCTCTTGTTGGTGAGGCCTTTTCACTTTCACTTGTAGGCAGACAGCCAACCCTTGTGTGTCTCTCACTGTGACACTCCCCCAAGCAATTCCCATTGCATTCAAGGGTAAATGATCTTATCCAACATTCAGAAGTGGACTGGAAACAGAGCGTATACTGGAGCACTCAGTTCTTGCTGCAAAGAAAAAAAAAAAGATGGCAAAGAGGAAGGAAGGATATGCGCACTCTGGGATACCATCATTCCAGACCTTCTCACCCCACCTACACCCTCACACGCAAACCGGAAGGTGTTGCAGGATTTAAAAAACATCCAGGGAGCTGCTGAGAAGGACAGAGAAGATGCTTTATGACTCTTCTATATGGGAAGCTGAGCAAGAGGTGAATGAATGTAAAGATAGAAAACTGCCAAGATAGAAAACTGCCACTGGAAACAGAACAGAAGTAGCAGCTGTCATCAGGCAGCAAAGGAGAGCTTGATTTGTGGCCTAATGAAATGTTCAGGGAACATGTTCATTGACTAAAAGAACTTTAAAAATGCGGAATGAATCAGAACAGAGCCGGTAGTTCTAAAGGACATTAAGGGGTATTATGGGGATAGGAGCCTTCAATATTGGGCAGAGACAGCTTGTGTGGAGTTTAACCTTAAACACGTGAATGATGCATCCATGTAGGACCAGTCCTGCATGTGCTGACTGATGGACTGAAGACAGCAAGGCTGTCTGGGTGCTAGATGACCTCATCTAGGCTGCCCTTTGCCAGATGATTTGTCACGGTTCCTTCCAACCCAGGCTATTCTGTGATTCTGAGCAGTATAGCTGAGGTCCATGTTGGTGAGAAGAGGCAGAGATGGGATATTCTCCCAGAACAGGCAGGTGCTGCAGGAGGAGCTGCCTGCAAATGGGAGCACCTACCAGAGGAGCCAAACCTAGGCATCCTTGGGGACTGGCAGCAGAAGGGGACACAATTATGAAGGCTTGCTTTCACAGAGAAATACAGGAAGCTTTAGGAGAGCCACCAGACAAGAAGTAGCTGAGGACTGAGAAAAAACTACCTCAGGAACCAGAGAGAGAGTCTGTAGGCATGACTAGAGACTTTTCATTTCCTTACTGACCCCTAAGAAAGAGACTGGTTGGTGCTACCCTGAGAGGGGAGATGCTACTAAAAACCCATCTGCTGTGCTCTATTCAGTGACCAAATCAGACAGCATCTAGAAGGCAGATGCCAGCTCTTCCCAGCTTATGACTACCTGTATTCATTTTCATATGGTCCAAACGTATTTTTCCTTCCATTAACGCCTCTATACCTTTAATTAACAGTACTTTCTGTTCTGAGAGTACTTACTTTTATGAACCTGTGGTTTTGGGGTAGGTAACAGGCCACAACCCCATAAACTGAGTCATGCTTGTATCCGTTACAAGAGGTAACAAAGGTTCTTTGTATGTCCTACGTCTTGTAGGAATTTCTCCTGAATTTTGACAGTTCACCAAAATAATCAGTATTTTCTAGAATTTTAACTTGCATCCAGGTATGTGCCCTGCAGAGGAATTGAAGCAGTGGAAAAAGTCACTGTGCTGCAACTCACACAAGTTTTCAGTGTGCTCTCACCCTCCTCTTACTGTAGGAATGAAAGGGACCACAGGAATATTCAGAGCATGATCCCCAGTGCTCTTTGCTGCTTTAAGTGAAAATGTTCTTCTACAGTCGTAGGAGTGTTATATTTATGATCATAACAGCTCACATTTCATGGTGAACATATTTGGGGTGATGTCAATTCTACTAAATACAGATTTCCTCTAAAAAGGTTTAATGTTGACTCTGTTAAAAGAGAAAAAGCATGTTATGGGAGCAGATGGTGTAGCTTCTTTTTATTCTTGTTGCTCAAGTGAAAGGTTCAGAACTATTACTTTTTTTAAGACCTGTGCTTTCTGTGGGAGTGCTTGGTAAGCCTGTGCTCTGTGCTTGGGTTTTAATACTTGACATGGGATTGAAAAATTGACCTCTTAGGTAAAATACCAAGCCCTTCAGAAATCTGTCTTTTTACTCTCTTTCTAGAAAATTAGTAAGAAACAGCTACTTAGGGGTGTTTTAGTGAATATTTAACTGTTTCTCTCTATATTCTCCCCAGGAGGCAATGATAGGAATGTCACCAGTTTTAGCAAGTCCCCACTGGGCTGAGACACAGGGAGCACATGTGCTCTGGGGAATCAACACATCCCCAGGGATGTTGGAATGCTGGTGCTGAGCTGAAGGGCTGACATGGAGCTGTGCACCTATGTTACTGACATAGGTTATTGACATATTAACCTGCTTACCCAGTACACTCACCATCCACTGGAATAGGAGTGTGCTCCAGGCTTTTTATGTATGTTTTAAACCAGCTCTTCTTCATGAGCTTCCAGTCCCATTCATTTCAGTGAGAATAAAGGGTGTGTTTCAGTATTCTTAAAGCATACAGTGTAATTATTGAAAATGGTTATTAAAGGAGGTTGCATTCCTTATGCTAGCATTATCTTGGGATAAAATATAATTATAGTCATAGAATTACTAGGAGAAATTACTTCAGTAGAATAAGTGCATAGTGGTTTTGGTTTGCCAATTTAGATTTCCCCAATTTTGAAATTTTCCCAATCAATGCATCAGTGAGTGTGGTGGTTCAGTCCTGGCCAATCCCCAGTGCACTCACTTTCTGCTGTGAGACACGATTAGGAGAAAGGCAAAGCAGGCTCAAAACTTCAAGAAAGTATAAAGAAAGTTTTATTAAGAATAACTAAAGGAAAAAAAAGTAAGAATCAAAACAAACCCTTCAGAACACTTTTCCTCCCCCCCCACAACCATTCCTTTCCCACTGTCAGTGTAAAGAAACAAAACTAACATTTCCAGTCAGTTCACCACCTATAAAATAGTCTTTCTTCAGCTCACTCAGGGAGAGACGTCCCTCTTGTTCTTGTTATGGAGACTTCTCCACAAGAGAAGAAAAAAACCAGTTCTCTTGTGGCTCTCAATGTCCTCATGAGCACCCACCCGGGGAAACCCTGCTTTGTGAAGTTCCTCCCATTTCCACAACCTTCCCAGAGCTGTGTTTATGGGCCATGTCAATTTTGGGGTTACTGTTTTAAAGATGAACTGTTCAAAAGAACAAAGGTTCTCATTATCTATCTCAAAAGATCAACTTCATCCCTGGGAACAGAGATCTTCTTCTCTCCTGGGAGCACAGGATCTCATCCTCTCTTCTCTCTTTCTCTGTTCAAGCTTCTCATGGGATCACAGCTACTTCATCATCTACTTACTTCAGCCTGGAGACCCTTGGCTCAAATTTGAACCTTTCATCTGCCCATAGTCTCATGCCTAACAGGGGAAAAGAGTCTTTTTCTCCATAGCTCACAAGAGGCTTTCAGCTCCAAAATCAAGACATCCCCTCATCCCTCCCATCTGGGCCTTGACTTCTTCTTCACTGACCTCGGTGTCTTCATGTTCCCTTACATTGCTTTAATCTGGTGTCTTTCTCTCACTGGAGGGAGGATTGAAGCACTGAAACGGTTAACATCTCGCCCAGGGCCTGCAGATGGTCACGTAACCCTTGTGGCAGGAACTGTGGCTGGGCATTCCATTCCAGCCACTGGTCTCAGCTGCCTGATCCAGTGCAGCAGCTTCCGCGGGCTAAAAATCCCCGTGCTGTCCCTGGGCTGCTCCTCGGGGGGCCCGGCGGGCTCGGCTGGGCCCCGGCCTGGGGAGGTGCTGTGGAAATCAGCCAGATGTTAGCAAGGCTGGTTCCTTTAGGCCCCCCGCCCCGTGTCTCTCCCTGCTCGGAAACCGATGGAGGGGTGCCGGCAGGCGGCCCAGGCGGAAGGGGCCCGGCTCCCGGCAGGGCCTCCGGGCCCGGCCTGGCCAGGAAGGGCCAGGTGGGCTCCGCAGATCCAACCTCTCTGCCGCCCAGCAAGGAAAGAGCACGCTCCCCCTTCCCATTCGTCTTTTTACATGTGTGTTTCACAGAGGCGTGTGCAATTTGCATGACTTCCCATTTCAGACCAGGACAACGTGAAAGACATAGTAATGAGGAGGTGTATTAGGTGAAATTACAAGAGAAAAATCATAAGTGGAAACAGCAGACTATTTTCATTTTGAAATAAAATTATTTATAACAAAGTGTGTTTCTCTTGCACTTGTTAGGTACCTGCTTCTGGGGTGAATATATTTTTAAATGGTTTTATAGACAGAAGTAGAGCAGGTAATTTTTTAAGACTAGCTAGATAATGTTTTAAGTAGGAAAACTCAATTTCTATCTCAGTTTTCATATCTTTCTGTTGAAATTAAAATGCATCGGAATAAATTATTATTATAAGCTAAGAAGCAAAAGTTGTTTTTTAAAATTAGTATTAATAACATGTAAAATGATAAAAAAAAAGATAATATGTGATAATTTACAAAATGCAGCGTTCTGTAGTAATTTGGTTTTCTGGAAAAGCATTTGCACCTAAGAAGTTGGTTTCTGTGGTAGATAGGCAGGAGGAGTATTGTACTGTTTCCTATCACCAACTAAGCAGCAAGGTATCTTTAAACACGCAAAGAATGTTGTTATTTCTTATGTCTAGATATTAAATCCAGTTGAAAATACATATAACTAAAAAATGCTTGCACTGGAAAAGTTTTCTTCTGTATACATGCATCCAGTTTTAGATTCTACTTCTGTTTTGCTTTTAGTAAGTGCTATTCCATGAAAGAAATTCCAGGCACGTTATTATTAAACTATACGGTTTTATGGGATGTTTCATTCTATTCTATACTATTTTGACCCCTCTGTGTGAATATCATGCAGAGGTCCAGAATGGTAGTGCTGCTTTATTTTTTCCAACAGTTCCTAGCTTTGTGTGCAAACAAGCTATTTAATTGATGTCCCATAACTATACATACAAAAAGAGGGGAAATTCTTTGTATTTTTTAATGGTGTTTTGGACAGGGAGAGAAAATAAACAGTAGAAGTTTCTCAGCCCGTCCATCTTTTGTGCCTATCCTGATATGCATGAAAAGGGAAGAAGAAAAAAAAAAACCCTTCTCACATTGCTTCCTATGCAGAAGCCTTTCACAGCATGCAATCACCTGAAATTAGGGTGTCATGCAAATGTGTTCACATGCATGATTTGGGTCCCTCTGTATTTACCTGTTATGGTGAAGTTTCCTCCCATTTTCCCCACAATGCTGAATCAAAGCTTTCCTGCAATAAATAAGATAGACAAGTGCATTACAGACTAAAAATTTCAAAATAGAAAAAGTAGTTAATTAACATTTTGAGGACCCTTGACCAGTTGTCTTGAAACTTTACAGCCTTACTCTTTAAAGCTATGCAAGGGCTTTTCAAATACAAAACCAGTCTAAAGGTAATGAAGGGAGGAGAAATTGGAAATTAAAATGTCAGATGCACTTAGCAGTATCTCCATAAGAAGTCCATTCTCTGATTAAAGCCTGAGCAGTCAAAGCTTTGTGTGTCCATGTAAGAGACGGTCCGAAGACCCTTCATCTGCCTCACGATCATCGCCAAAGGCAGAGACTGAAACCCTGAAGACCCTCAAAAGGACTTTTGCATAGGACTTTTGCCTGACTGAGGTGGGATGTTTGCCAAGTGTTGCTTGCAGGTATGCCCACTGGAGCCTGAGATTCTGATCACAGTGAACTGCGTTGCTTCTTGTCGTCACAGCGAGAAGGAACAACCCATACTGTGCTGACCTGTTCCTCGAGTAACCTGCGTCAATCCCCCGCCTCTGGTCGGTTGCGCACAACCTGTGTTATTCCTCACCTCTGGTCAGTTGCCCCTCGCTTTGTAAAAGACTATAAAAACCTCACCCCAAACTCACCCCCCTCTAGATCTCCCCAACGGACAGAAGACCCTGCGTCGACAGACGGCTGGGCGGACTTTGGCGTTGGTAGCTATAATCCCCCTTACCCTCTTTTCTCTCTCTATACTTTGCTCTCTTTTCTTTCCCTTCTATCGCATATTAGTGCTGATGAGCGCTCAATAAAGTGTATGTTGTTGCTTAGAGTCCTTGGCGTACTGATAATCTTTTGCACTCTGAGATCAAATAAAAGAACCACATCACAAATCCCGTTTTGCGGATCGTGACATAAATTGGCGTCACGGACAGGATTCTGATAGACAGAGGGGGGTAAGGTTGTGTGTAGTCTGTACCAGGGGAAGGACATTTCGCTCCAGCCGCACCTAGCCTGCCACGCCGGTGAGCAGTGTCTAGAAAGCAAGGGGGGCACTCGAAATTTCCGCAAACTGCACACGCCTAGGTGTATAATCTTTTGCACTCTTAGATCAAATAAAAGAACCATCACGAATCCCGTTTTGCGGATCGTGACAGTCCAACATGCTTTTAGGCCAGATTTATGACACTGAGAAGTGGGCCTGCTCAAAAGCCAAACCTGAGATAGCTTTATTAGCTGTATTTTAATTAGTATTTCTTTCTTGAAAGCCCAAAGATAGTGCTAAATGCTTAAATATTATCAACCCACTCTCTATCTGTAGAACAGAGGCACTGAAGAGAGAAACAAGGAACCTTTTGTGGTCTTTAAAACATTATCAAAATTCCCAGGCTCTTAACTGAGTGTGAAATAATTTAAGAGGCTTGAAGCCTGTTGCTGATATTTTTTATAACAAAAGTGAGTGGCAGTGGCTGTTTCAAGAGAGCTGTATCTACAGTCTCTTCACTGCTGTTTGCAGCTGATGTACCTGCAGGGAAGTGGGAAGTTCTCATTTTGCCCTCATTGCTCAGTATTTACAAGCTGGGTTTGGGGTTTCCCAGTGATCTTCAGTGGCTCATCAAAGGCCCGGGGTGTGGATCAGGATGTGAAACTGGCAACAGGTGAATGAAGTCTTCTTTTATAAATGGCATGGAAGTCTTGTTCTGAGGTGGCTCCTCAGGCCCATTGGAGTGGATATTGGCAGTTCTTGAACGTAAACGTCAGAACATTGTCAAAAATCCTAACAAGGCTTAAAGTTGAGGCAAATCAACAAGAATTTATTTTCCATGTTTGATTTGTGGAGGATTAATAGATTACATTCCTTTTTTTTCAACATCCGTATCACTGTATTGTAATTTCCTTTTGCTAAGTTTTTCTTGTGTATGCACTACAGATAAATTCTTACATTTCTAGCTGCAAGAAGAAAATACAAAACAGGCTTTCTAGTGGGTTTTTATTTCCCGCCTGTTCTGGAAAAAAATTATTTTTGCATGTATACATCTTTACTGTTTCCACTCTGCTGTACTTGTAAATAAGTTATAATCTCCTAAAGAATATTTCTATTGCTAATAAGATCAGAAAGAAATATCTTTTCTGTGAGATATAAAAAATATATGTTTTTTGTGTTTTCTGTTTGTAAGCAGAGAAACTTCTGTCTTTTTAATTCTTAAAATAGCTGACAAAACTCCCTATGTGTAGATTAATTTCCTTTGAAATGTTTTCGTCCACTGTTTAATTTTTCACTTTTTATTTTTAACTCCAGTTATTTTTGGGTTTGGGCTGGTGTTGGATTTTTGAAGCGGTTTTTTTGTTTTGTTATTTTTTTTTATAAACACGAGAGCTCAATGAATGTTGAGTATTTATGTGATACTTCATAGCATCTGATTTGATACAATCTGTGTATCCAAGACTAAATTTCCACTATATTTGCCTGCAGCCTGATGTAGCAAGACCCAGAGACATCCAGAGGTCACAGACCCAGAGACATCCAGAGTTCACATATGGTCATAGAGGCCATATGGTATAAAAATATGAATAACTTAGGAAAATGACAGTGGAGCAAACATAAAATTGACATTAAATCACTAGAATAAACTAATGGTGCCTGTTACTCTAAAATACCACTCAAAGCTTTCTTAAACATCCATTTAATGCACGAATAAGAATATAATAATAGAAAGCCACTCACCACTGGAAAGCAGTGCTGGCGTTGCCAAAGGCCAGTGTCAGAGGCTGGGTTGCAGCAGCCCCAGAATGAAATGACCCTGCTTCTGCAGGTTGGAGGCCATGTGGAATCAGGGAGGGAGTGAAGCTTGTCACGGAGCACACCATTAAACAGGTCACAGACAAGAGGATCTATTGCACATTCGCCACACTTCCTTCTCACATCGTTTTTTACTACTCCTTCCCCATAACAAACCTTTCCTTTTGTCCTGGGTTGACGCCTTTTTTCCTCCTTTTCCACAGGGCTGATTTTCAGCATTTTCTTCATAATGCAGTTTTTGAGTTTCTTAGGGCTACTTCTACATACTTGGAAATTTTTCTTAGACTTGCAAGACTTGAGTTGTACTTAGTTCTGCTTTCTTTTATTTGTGTTTCAAGTACTTCTGTATTCTGTAATGGACCTAAGCATCAGTTTCTCAGTAGCCTCTGGTCATCAGAAAATTACTGGCCACCTATGTAGGTGCAACTGTTGGACAAGTGTTTCTTGGAATGGTTTAGATTTAGGCTTTCATTTCCTTAAAAAAAAACAAAAAAAAAAACCAAAAAAAAACCAACTACCTATTGACTGCCCAATCCCACCCCCTGCCCCACCCCCCCCCAAATCTCAGTTTTGAAAACCTACTATCTCTAAATATTTAAGCATATCTCTAAATATTTAAGCATTTAGCTCTAAAATCTGATTTTCAAAGCCTTTATTTTTGGTGAAGTTAAAACCAAAACAGAGCAGAGGCTTACTGTCTTGGTCCAAATCTCATCAAATAGAACATAAATACATTGTATAGCATTCTCCTGTGAATTAGGTAGAATGGATCTTTCATGGATTGTAATCTTACTCCAAGATGTTGTTCCCATATCATGGCTAGTGGTCTGGGTTATATCTGCTTCCTTGTGTTGAAGCTTATGATTTATTTCCATTTCAAATTTGTGGAATAATAGAATTTCTCACTGGTGTTTCTTGTGTATAAATCTTTCTAACCCAGAAGTGGTATTGGATAGAGTTAGTGTTCACATTCATCCATACAAATTTTTGCAAACAGTGAGACAGTGTCAGACAACATGTACTAACCTAGTACAGAAGAGGGGATTAAGGAATTCGCAAAATTGGTCATGCATGGTTTAAAGGATCACTAGTATTTAGAGCAATGTAGTTTGACTGCAGAATACTCTTCTTCCAAATCTTTCTGCTGAGCCTTCCATAAAATTTGAACATAGGAACAATACAGTGAATTGCAATAAAACCACTTCATACTGTACAGTGGACGTGGATTACATTGAGTGGACAATTGATTGCAGTGGATAAAAGCTGTTCTGTAAAACCCAAGCAAATAATTCCAAACAGTTGCTCCTTCCGTCTAGTAGTTCCAAACTTGTTTTCATTCTTACCAGTGTATGCAGCTGCTAATTAATATTCTAAGAATTAAAGGAGAGAAGCTTAGCATGAAGACACCACTGAGAATCCTTTAAATCAGTTTATTGGAATCTTGACAGAAGAGAATGTAAAACATGCTTGTGTGAAATATAGCTAAAGGAACACCCTATTGAAGTAAACATAGGTCAAATCAACTGCCTGTGGCAGCTGTTTTGTGACTGACACCAGAACTGAGAGCCATAGAAAAGGCTTGTGGAACACCTAGGGCTTTGCTGACTTGCAGATTTTTTTCTCTCTCTCCCAGGTACCTTTCCTGTCTCTCCAAATACTCAGAAGCTAGAAACTTCCATCATTAGGATAACGATTTCTGCTCTTCTCCATTTGCAGTCTGATCCCTGCACTCAGCCCTGTCACAGCACATTATTTCTGCAATGGGCTGGTGCCTCATTCATTGCTCAGGAGATCAGTGCTGGTGGCTGTGTGAGACAGAACCTGGGACAGAGACTGAGGTATCCAACCCTCAATAAATGTGCAATCTCACATTGGATACATGAGACACAAATATTATAGGCAGCCTTGATCTTAACAGTTCCTACTGGTTTAGCATTCAATGTTGTAACTGTAATAACTTTTATTAAAGTATTTCTTGGGTTCCTTATAACTTTTTCAAAAAAAGCTGAAAAAAACCCACCACACCAGGGTTGAATTTTTCAGACCCCTGGGTCCCAGCAGTGCCCAAGGGCAAAGCTTTGACTCTCAGCTTTGACAGGCCTGTGCTCTCTGCATGCTGAGATGGTGGTGTTGGGGATTACTCTTTACCTGCAGCAATTCCAGGACTACAGAGGACACATGATTCTTAGGTTTCACACATAATTGCTGGTGGAAGTTGGGTTAAATTACAAGATGAGAAGAGAATTTGTACACTGAATAAAAAATGCTCTGCCTTTCAGGCTTTACATTTCTTCTGCGCTATCCCCTTCCATCCTGTCTCACAGTGAATCCTTTTTGGCAGACTTCTCATAGTATTCTCTTCTTCCTCTTGAGGACTCTGCAAGCCAGCCCCGCTGAAGATTTGTAATTACATTTTGACTCTTCCTGCCCTTAAACTGTAGCCTACAGATAGTTTTCTGAGGTTTTTGTCCAGGCTGTATATTTGCTCTTTTTCTGTCCTAACAGAGATTTGTTGACACTGTCCTATTGAAGAAGATGGCAAAAAGATGTCTGTGACAGAAAGGACAAGCTGCTTTCAGATCTGTCTTCAACAAAGTAAGAATAAGAGAGAATTTCATATGCAGTCAGCAACTTCTTTTATATTTGAGATGCATGGGTGGAGGCAGTAATTACTTTTCTCAGCTATCTTATAAGACACCTGAATAATATTGTCTGAGTTTTAAAAAAGGCAGTCTGGGACAGATTCATGATTGGGCTGTATGCAGAATCCCTACATCTTTGAGAAACGTTGAAAAGTTATAAATGGATTCCAAATAATATAAAATATAATTTTTTTTAATGCTGAGAAGAGCACCAAGGATACAATAGTGTCAGTGTAAGATGTGTTTCTGTGCTGTTGCAGAATGTGCTGTGACGTGCAGTTGTGTCTGCAGCATGCCCAGTGCTGCATTCCCTGGGGACGTGTTCACCCCCAGTGAGGGACACTCATGGTCTGTCCTGTGCTGGGAGGTGGCAGTGACGTGTACAGCACATGAAGGGGCAGAGCCCCCTTGAAGGGATAGCATCACATTAGAGCACAGCTATTTTGAAAGAATGTCTTACAAGCTTCTTCAGACATGTTTCCACCTTTTACATACAGACCTTAACTTACTAATTACTTTCAGCTTTAGTCTAATGCTCTTTTCGCATCTATCCTTACACAGAACAAAGTTGATATTTTTTCCCCTTAGTGCTTAGGAGAATTTTTGAATCTGAAGCTGTACATTGTCATGTTAAAATCAGCAATGTAAAAAGAAAAGAATTTAGCATTGTAATTACAGGAATTACAGGACATATCTCTTTGTCTTATGACAAAGAGATATGTGCCAAAGAAAGTCTGTGATAAATAACCTGTGGCATCATTTCATATAATTTAGTCTATTTTCTTTGTTGGTGATTAACCGTAAAGTAGAAATAAGCTTGAATTTCACTGGGGGAAAAAAAGTGATGTATTATTAACTATTTGTAGCAGAAATCATGAAAATAGGTTACCTGGAAAAGCTGTCCATTGTGTTGGAAGTATTTAAGAACACATTAGACACAGATGTGTCAGAATTACTTAAATAGGTTGAGACAGCTGACAAGGGCATAGGCTACATAACCCCTGCTCTTTGTTACTGAAAACTATGAAGGCACTGAAAAAGTAAAATAAATAATATGCAATATTTTTAGTTTCATGTACAGAAATACAGGCAAGTATTAACACAGGAGGTAATTGGGCATTTCTGTGCAGTTCCAAGATTTTTACTGAGCTGATTTCATTCCTCAGTAACACCACAAGTTTACAGATTAATTTGGGATGCTCAGTAATGAAAATAGAGATAAATGGAAAAAATGGTAATGAAATATGGGTATTTTCAAAAATAAAATACATTTTTTGCTCACTTAACTGCCCTACTCCATTGAAAATCTCAGTTCCTGGCACTGTTCCATAACATTCTTGTACAGTTGGTGTAAGTTTAAATATGCCATAAGCAAGTTAAGCTGTAATTTTCTTTGCTGTACAGGGTCACAGCACAGTTCAGATTCACAGCCGAACCTTCTCCTCACTACCTTCTCTTTGATGCCTCATAATGCCTTAAAACTAAATATGGGTTCCCAGCAGTTCTGCAAGACTTAAGTTTATTAAAAGAGACTTCTTTAAGTTTATTAAAAGCACATGTTCATAACTCTACATGGGAACACAGTTTTCCTTTGGGGATAGAAAGGAAAGGAAATAAATGTGGATGTGACTTATTAGCCTCATTACAGCAATCCATTTTCTTACCTTGCTGTTCCCCTGGCAACTGTTTGTGGTTGTCCCCAAAATGTGTGCTTTAAATAACTCTAAGAATGTTATTTCAGTCTGAAAGACAAGTCTTGTTGGTGCCAACCTAAGAAAAGTAGATTATTTATTGCATATTATTTGAAATAGAAATATTACCAGTGATTGATGTGCAAGCCTCAAAGCAATTAATACAGGGGGCTCTGGTATGGGTTTCTTGAAAACAAGCTGCTACCAACTGGAAGTGATCTGGTGGTTAATTTTTCCCCTCTCAGAACTGAACATTTTCCATACCAAGCAAAGTGGTAAAGAAACTGCTGTACAGACTGTATGGTATTTGGAGACTGCTAATTACATTTCCACTGGCTGCAGCAACCTCAGGGGTTGCTATTTTGATGTTCTACTGAGATTATCATCAGCATTTCAGTTCTTTGAATGCAAATCGTTTGATTATACAGCTTAAGTTTGGCAAAGGCCTTTATGACATTATTGAAAGTGGTGTTTTCTCATGAAAACCGTTGTGCTCATCAGAGCTTGAGGGACCTTTGTTATCTGGAAAGGAACTTTCTTTCCTGCTCTGATGCTCCCTTTTGCAGCATGTCCTTGAAGGACCTTGAGAGGCATTGTCGCGTAGTTCAGAGTGTCATTCTGGGGCAGTTTTGGCCTGTAACTTCACATGAACTTTAGGACACCATTTTCTTTGTGCAAAGGCTGCAGTAATGACTGCCAAATGAGCCTGCAATATGCAGTGGCTTTCATTACATGATCATGGTCCTGGTGGTCACAACAGAGGTGGAATATTTTCATGGAAAGCAATGTGATCTATTCAAAGAACTCTTTCCCCTGTGTCTGTCCTCCCCCCCCCATATTTTCATTACAGGTGAATGAAAGGCAGCTTCTACTTCAATACAAATTAAATTAGTTATTATTGTATTGATTTCAATTGGGCTAGTAGCAAGAAGCAATTATAATAAGTGGGAACTTAAAAGGTTTACTACTGACCAATTTAATTCACAAATGGCCTGCTTAAGAATTTCTTCTATGGGAAAAGCTCCTGTTAGGCTTCAGAGGAAAGTGTGCCTGAGGAGCAGCAGTTCAGCATTTAGGCAGAAGCAATGAAGCTTGGCAAACATAGCTGTGTTCTAGAGGTCTGTTACGGCACACCAATGCAACGTCTGTTAAAAACATCATCATTAAACTGATAGAAGAAATTACAGGAAGTGATTTGAGGAGGTATAAATAATAGTAATAGGAAGAAATTACTAAAAATAAAATATAGTAGGCTCTTGAGGCTGGAGAATAACTCTCAGCCAATTACTGAGACACAGCAATTGGGTTTTCAGCCTGGTGGTTAGTCCACAGCAGAGCAGAGGGAGAGTGTGATCAGGCTGTCCCCGTAGCAGGGAGCTGATGGTGTTGCCAGGAGAAACAGAGGGATCCAGAAGAGCCCCACCACGGGAGCAGGGCACAGCAGAAGAGGGTGAGGGCTGACAACTTACAGGCTCTTGCATCCTTTATGAAGGATGCTGTGTGGGAGGGCAACCAGCTGAGAGGAACAGGGTCCTTTAGGGAGGAGGAGGTGGAAGCAAATCCCAGAGGGCCTGTTTTGAGCTGAGGAGTTGGCTTGGGTTGGGGTCTTGTGTTACGGTTTGCTCCATGGGCACTCAGAGTGTGTGACACCCCTGCTCACACTAAGGCCTTTCTATTTCAAGTTTTATCATCGCAGGGTTCAGCTGGTGGTGGCTCTGCAGCCCACAGGACAGGCTGTGGGTGTCACTCTGCTCTCAGGCAGGAACAATTTCCCCTGGCACTGTGTTGCTGCTGTCTCCAGGGGTGACAGACTGGGTCAAACATGACAATGGCCAGTTCAATTATAATGGGCTAGATCTTTAATGCCAGCAGGAGAAATGGTGGGTCTAGCTCCATGCAGGAAGCTGGGGAGCGACTGGGGAAAAATGTGTGGAGTGGAAGATGAGAAGGAGCAACTAAGGAGGCAGTGCCCAGGGATGGACACAGTGCTGAGCATGCACCAAGCAGTGCTGGGGCTGCTGGGCCTATGGGACAAACAACCAGGGCTGGCCCAGGACCTGGGGGACGGGGAGGAGGTGAGTGAAGCCAGGTGAGGGCAGGGTCCAGAGCCCAGAGCTCTCAGCCACACAGAGGGGGTAGGAACAGGGACCACTTGGCTCCCCCCAGACTCAGCAAGCTCTAAGCCCTTCCAGGGAGATCCTTCATGGCCATAGTGAACATTTAAATTTCTTTATGCCAAGTCCAGAACAGAAGAGGAAAGAACATGTGTTAAAGGTTCCTCTTGAGTGTATATCAGAACTTTGGTACATCACATTTCAACCTGTATTCACCTCACTCTTAGAGACCTGAATCTCACACCCTCTGCTGCCAGCTTGCCCAGTTGTTCAATCCAGCTGCTATTTCTGCTGCCAGGAGCCTGGATCAAACCAAAAGAGCTGGTTTCAGGAATTCTAGTGAGGGTCTGGTTTCTGGCTGCAAAGGAGAAGGTGTGAATTGCTATTCTGGCCACAAGGAAGGCACTGTGCATTTTTACAACAGGGAAGGATGAGGGGAGGGTGCTACAACAGCATCTCAGCAGATGTAAATACATAGTGTTGGAAAAGGTAAGACATGTTAGTCTATTCCAGCTAAGGATCTGACCCTGGCTCTGGAGCTGTTTCCTGACATCAGTGTCTGTTTCATTTCAAGGGCTTCATTTCTGGTTTAGATGTCTAGGAGAGATTCAGAGCTATAAAGCAATAGTAAAGTATGAGTAAGAAATGTCTAATAATAATTCATAGATATCAAGTGGTTTCTAGGTTGTGTTTGTACAAGTTATACTTGTGCAAATGTTTCAATCTGTTGTAGGTTCTGTTTCTGCCTCCTCCCACTGCTAACCAGAAGATGATCATATGAGCATGCAGTCAGAACTAGATAAAAATCCTGCCTTTCCTACCTCTGGTCTCTGTGCCGTTCCTGGTTTTGGTACTGAAGGACGAGCAAGCTACTTGGCACAGCAGCAAAACAGACTCCCCGCATTTGGGGATTTTGCAGAACTGCTTTGTTTTAAAGGTTTTCTTTTCAGTGTGTTGAAAATTTAAATCACAAAAAGTCTGCATAAGTTATAAATTGTGATGCAGTCTGTTCAGATGTGTTGTGTGATTCATCTCATGTAATCAGAGGTCATGATTCACTGAGCACTTTTAAAATATTCATTCTCACATCCTTTAGGAAGTATCCCAGGAATTCACAAAGCTGTCATTGTTCAGTTCTACTGTACTGTTTGCACACTGACAGTTTTTGGCACTTCAACACATTATAAATGTGTGGCTTGGTTGTTTACTTAGTATTACAAAATTATTTTTCATTTTGTAGAGGGTAGCTGGAAATGATACCCTCCTCCTTCTCCCTGTAATCCACATGAACATCTAAACTTTGTGAACAGCAAAGTTTGTTTCTATAATGAGAGAAAGAGAGCAGTATTTGTCATATGCTAAAGCATTCCAAAGTGATATCAGCAGTTGGCTATTTCATAATTTTTAATACTATCTAACAGTTTATGTGATAAAAATTTTTAAGACAGATCACAGTGGCTCCATAATATAAACAACTAGCAAGAAATTACAACTGGAATAAGATTTCCTTGTGTTTTGGATTGCTTTGTCTTTCAGGTATAAAACTGTATTATTCTGGTTATGTGGTTGAATTTGTCCTAAAGAGCACTATAAATGTGTGTTCCAAGTTGAAAATACATAAGATCATTTAGTCTGTCTTCCAAAGTAACTTTAATTTGTGCTTGCTTTACCTTTTGTCCTTAAAGGAATTTTTTCCATGGTTTTGTCCCGTGGTTAGCATGGAAATCCCGTGATGTTGGTTTAGCATAGCACAGCATTTTTTCATTAAATGAGGAAGTGTCTGAAAAAGTCTGGAGTACTGCGGTGTCCACGTTTGAGGCTCCTAGTCCTTGAAGTATAAAGCCCAGGATCTGCAGTGCACATCTCGATTCCCTGGGCAGGGATACAACCTCCAGGGACTCAGGAGGCAGACAGCAGAGCAGGCTCAGTACAGAGCTGCTTGGGCATTGCAAAATGTCAGGAGCTGAGGTTCAGGGGGTGCCTGGGACTCAGGGATGCATTTAACCCTCCTTGTGAAGTGCAGTAGTTCAGGCCACGAAGAGAAATATGTCTGAGAATCTTCTAGCACAGAGATGCGTAAACAAAATTATTTTCCTTACACTTTTTAAAGAATAGAACAATGCAAATGATGTAGAATTAGTTAGCATGGAACTCCTTTTTATATAGCTTTGTAAGTCATAGCAGGGCTGAAAACTGACATTTGCATTTCCTTTTTGGTGGGAAATTATATCAAGGTACCTGCTACAGGAAGCCTAAACCATTAAGCTGAAAACTGGTTTGGAATAGGAAAAAGTCCCTACATACTTTGCAGAAGCCAAAGAAAATATGTCTTTCTTTGTGTTTGGCTGGGGTAAAAGCCTGAGACAGTGCAGGATTCCTCTCAGCTTGTTGGAAAAGAAAAACAGTGGGGTGGTCAGGGCTGCTACAAGGTCTGCTAATGCATAAACCCTCAGACCTCTGTCAGTCATCCATAAATTCAGTGGGAACTGCTCAACGCTCAAGGTGTTGAGATTCCTGAGCTTGGGTGAGAGCAGAACTGTCTGGGGAGCTTTTAATGCACATGCACAGCCTTTAAAGGGAGTGGCAACATTTGAATTTAGGCATCCTGAAGGCATGAGGCTGCTTCTTGGGATTTGAGAAAAGGGGGAAGAGACAGTTAATTTCTGCTTTTGATCAGATAAACCCTTAAATCCTTTCTAAATCCTTGGGGGGATCTGGCCCATTCTCCTTTAGTTTTATTATGTGCTTGATGGCCATGAAATATTGGAAATGTTATAAATACGAACGTGATCCCGCCAAATTAATAATTAATAACACCAGANGGATATCAAGAGAAAATGTCCCTGCCCAGCCCAGAGTTCCTGCCCTTTATCCTGCTAATTAAGATAGTTTCTGTCCCTGGCAGCTGTGGCAGGAGCTGGCTTCTTTGGCATCAGCTCAGACTCCGCTTTTGAATTTTTATATTTAAACCTATAATATTATAACTCTTTTATTAAACACCACTAATTAATTACCCAGCCTGAATTAACTCATCTATCCATAACAGAAAGAAATTGGATGTGATAATATAGTGAAGAGTCCATTACTGTCTTCCTTATGACTCCAGTTGTTGCTGTAATTACCTGTGCTCCATGTTGAGCATAGCAGGAGTGAGATGGACGAGCCACTGGCAGAGGAGCTCAGGCACAGGGACAATGCAGTCAGTGCCTACTGAGCTACCATGGAAAGTGGAACAAGTGTATGGGGCATCTGTACATCATCATCACAAATACTTACAGGTGCATTTCCTAAAGCCCATCATGTAAGCATGCAGGAGTGGTATGTTAGTATTCCGAACTGCAAACAGGGTGAAAGTGCTGCCAGAACGTCACAGGAGGAACTGTGTCCTGTTGGAAGTCTGCAGATACTGGGCCCTCAAGGTTCAGTGAGGCCAGAATCTCAGCTCTGGGGATTTGTAGATCTAGCTTGTCAGGGTAGTTTAGGTCTTACATTCTTTGATTGTGTTATAGATATAGGAGGTAATTCAGGCTGGAAAGTTAATCTGTTATGTTTAATAAAATGTTATAAAGATATTGTACGGTTTTGGGGAAATAGAATATAAAATTCAAGAGACTAACCCGATCTGACTCAGAGGAATTCAACTCCAGCCACAGCTGGCAGACCACAGAAAATGCCTTATTAGCAGAATAAAAGGAAGGGACTTTGGGCGGGGACGGGCCATTCTCTCCTGATATCCAGATATGCCCTGGCACGGATTCAAGATGGATATCTCTGGATGAGATATCCCCGAACACCTGGAAGACATTAACGCCCATAAAACTGATTCACAATATTCATCGCAATCCGGGAAAACCATTCGCGGCACTCATCGCGGTCCGGGAAAGCCACCTCGACATTCATCGCTTCCCCGAAGTTCTTTGTCCAGCCAAATAAACCGTATATAGCTGACTCGGCCCAGGACTGCATCGGCGAACAGGAGGGGACTCGATACGAGAGGGGTACTGAGTCTGTGTTCACCCGCACTGACTCCCGGGCTCGGTGCTATTCCGTTTTTTCGATCGTGGCTATCGCGGCCGAATCTCAGTTGCGAAATAAAATTTATCTTTTTTACTATTAATTTGGCTTTATCAATTACTGATTCGGCTGGATCACATTCTTATTTATAACAATCTTCTTATTCATTCAACGACTTAGGAATTTTCTTTTTTTCCAGCTGAAACAATTAAATTTTAGTAATCTTTTGCAGTCTTTTCCTTTAGCTGTTCTACAGATATTTTTACTCAAAAATTATCAGCAGCTAAGAATTCCACGTTCCTTTGTGATTATATAATCTATATTTGGTCAAACCTTATCTTAGTTTACCATTTCAGTGTAATTAGATGCTCTACATAGTAAGATAGATGATGGAATTTTTCTGCTTGGTTCTCCTAAGGTGCAGAAAGAGTCCTTATTGTGAGCTCTGTAGCTCAACTGGTCATGTGTTCAGTACATTACCTGTAGCAACATGTAATACCCGATAGCTCTGGCAGGAGCCTGAGGGTGTGGCAAATACAGAAAGGGCGAGAGGCACCTAAAGAGATCATAAGCTGTTTAAATCCTAAATCCTTTGGGACTTTTTTAGGTTAAAATTTCAAATGGGATAGGTTAGAATTTCAAACAGGAAAGAGTTATTTTAGAAAAAGCCTACAGCTACCACAGGTAACATTGGAATAGCTGGTTGGTTTTATACCAACACTTAAAGAGCATAAATAGGTACAGGTATTTGTGAATTCTTTACAATCATGTTCTAGGTGTTGCTAGCTCCACATATTTTGAATCTGGAAGGTCAGTTAATGTATTTAACCCATACACTGGTCTTAAAAGAATGATATAACAGCATATAAATGTTAGGGTACATTGTAGTTACATTTCGGCACTAAGTGTAGGCAGGGCTCTGTTAGGTACAATAAGAAGCACAAGCCAGCAGCTGAAAGTTGTGTCATTCCCTTCATCTATTAAACAACCTGAACAGGGCCTATGGTTTCTCTGCTGGCTTTGGCATTCAGGCCTTGCAGCTCCCAAAGAAATGGAAAACCTGGCTCCTTGCAGTGTTCCACAGCATTATGTGTGGCTGCCCCAGTCCCACTTGTTATAAATGAGGCCATGATCTGCTCCAATCAATAATTGACAGAGTCCAATTATGATTAAAAATAAAAGATAAATTTTATTTCGCGACCGAAATATCGGACATGAGAGCCACGACACAGAAAAATAGCACCGAGCCCTGGGTGGTGGATGCGGGCGAACACAGAGCCAAGCCCCTCTCGCTGTGGATCTACCCTGTTCGCTGATGTGGTGTTGGACCGGGTTGGTCTTATGCTGTGTAGTTTGCCACTGGCGATGTTCTATTCCTTCCCTGGCAGCCCTTCTTATGTATATGTTTCCTCCTTTCTTAGTATTGAGTTGGACAAAGAACTGCGGGGGAGTGATAAGTGTCCAAGGCGGCTCCTCCGGTCC